>APFE030983547.1:13078-31005 GCA_000404065.3 Pinus taeda
TCTTATCATCCATGCCATCAATTTTAGCGTCCATGCCATTCATCTTAGCTTCCATGCCATCCATCTTAGCTTCCATGCCATCCATCTTAGCTTCTACGCATTTCTTTAAACAATCCATCTTAGCTTCTACACCTCTCTTTAAACCATCCAGCTTCTACATATTTCCTTAAACCATCCATTTTAGATTATGTTGCTTTTTGTGCAAGTGACACTTGTTGCACTTGTTCTTGTAATTTTGATATATCATATAGCATTTCTTTCTCTTCTTCATGAGTCATACTAGAGCTTTCAGGTTCCTTACTAGGTGTTTGCATTTTCTTTCCTTGGGGCATCAGTTACCTATAATAATGCTTTACTAGCCCTTTGAATTCCTTCAAAATAAATTTTCAAACCAATCTTAAGCAAAAATTTAAAAGAATCTACACACCTTTTTTTCACTTTGTAGGAGCTTGATATTTCCTCTGATGTATCTCTGTACTTACAGATCATCCAATTTTGAAATTGCGACCTGTGGTAGCCCTTTGTGTCCTCTTTCCAATGCCACCAATCTGATCCAAATTGGATTCTCCAAGGAAGAGTTATGCAAAATCTCCCACAGTGACCTGATTATAGACTAGTTCAGTAGAGCGAACTTGTACGACATGCCATGAGTCACTGTTTCGACCTTCGGTTCTGCAAAATATATATAAGAAACTACAGTCCGTCCTCTTTCTGTACCTTCTTAAGAAATTTCAATCCAATTCTCAGAGAAAAAGTTATGACGATTTTCCCCAGGTCACCTATTTGGAATGTAATTCAGGAGTCTGCAAACAGACCAAATTCCTCAGATCATATCTCTGCAAATATAGCGCAAAAATCTATGACATTCGGACCCTAGATTCAACGCGATGTCTTCTCAAATGGGTTTTTGTTTTAGCTTCTGAAACATCGCAGAAAAACGTTATAGCGAAAATTCCACGATGGCCTATTTGGAGCAGCGAAACCCTAGAATCCAAAGCTCTGATACCAAATGTTATGAAACCAGCTCAAGCAAAGATAGAAAAGATAGATCAATGCCTTAGAATTCAGCCTCTTCAAGGGGGCAACCTCCTTTGCATTACATAAATGAACAATTCTTGGATGATTCAAATGACAAAACCTCCTTTCTATATATAGGAGTCTAAGGAGTCACAATATAACCTAGCCGACCTAACAATAATAATATATAGCCACAAAAATAATAATAGAGGGATTCTATGGGGCACAGTAATAATAATATGGGGACAATAGGGGCACAACGATATTAATAAGGGGTACAACTACAATAGTAATGGGGTAATCACTAGTATTATAGGGACCCAACAGATTGTTTCGAATGATCTTTAATGCTTAATTGCAGCCTTGTGAACCATAAACATGGAATGGAGAGAGCATGAGCATGAAGAACAAGATATACTTGCTCTCAATTACCCAAAAACCATACAAACCTTGACAGATTGTGGATTATACAAGTTTTTCATCATTTCGGGCATGAGGGCCCAACTAGACTTGTTTGAATGGATGGTAGGCAAGTGGAATGTTCAGGAAGAATGTTTTATAGTCAAAGACAACAAACTTGTCATCTATGCTGATGAAATTTAATTCCTCAATGGACTTCCATGTCATGGTGAGGAAATCAGCTCGTATGGCCATAGGCATGGTGATGAGACCAAAGCTACCTATTTGATACAATATTACACTGATGGGGCTACTCTCAAAGATGGTCGAATTGCTATCAAGACAATATCTCATATTCCTTTGAAAGCCATCGGGTTTATTGTTTCACAGTCGTGTGGTAGTGAAGCTTTACATTTTCTCACTAAGGCTCAGATGAAGACTTCTATGGATTGTTTTAATGGTACCATATTTGACTAGTGTGAGGTTGTAGTTGCTAACTTGAAGGGGAAACTAACTACGGTCATAATGAGTAGACTAAAAAACTTCAGGTATGGTGACTTTGTTATTTCATTTTCTCTGGAGTGGATTCCTCTTCTTGCTCCACAGGTATCTATAGAGAGAGGAGGGCCTCATGACCCTCACATGCTAAAATGGGGTACACTTATGGCACACCATGGAGGTCACGAAGGACCAACTATCAGGTTTACTCCTGACTTCTTCAAGTGGCTGGAAAGCCATATCATCATGATGAAGGAATTTCTGTATATAGGGATGGACTACACAGGAGATCCGAACATGCCACTACCTCTTGGGATGAAGTGGGGTGCTATAGGAAAAACTTCACATTTTGGTTGATTTCAATATTTTCATTTTTTATTTTATTTTTGGCATCCAACTAATTATCCAAAATTATCATGCAGATGTGGCCCCAGTGAGACCAGCTCGATTATGTAGATATGACTACGTGATGAGTAGCCAGTTTCCCCCATAGTATAGAACCCAGATGCAGAAGATACATTGACAGAGATAGAGCACAACCTTGATAGGTTGACTCTGGACATTCTAGATGTCCCTATAGATGATCTTCCTCTTCGCTACCAGAGGCATATTGCAGGAGTTCCTGGTCCTATTAGTTGTTTGGTATGACGAGTAGCACGTGCTATTGTATGCTACCATGATCACCATCATGCATAGTGACTAGACTAAGGGCTACATTTTTTATTTATGATGATGTGTCAACATGTTAGGAAAATAAAGGCCACGAGAACTCATGTCATTTGATGATTTTTTTTGTAAAAGCCACACTTATTTATAGACTTTTATTTAATGAAAATCCTACTACTTCTATTTCTGATCATCTTGTAAAATGTATGAGTGAATATTGCATTTATTTATTTACAAATGTTTTACAAGTGCTAGTTTCACACATAATTATTTAATGCATATGTTAATGTGTTTAAATTTCTTAGAATATGTTGATACTCAATATAATCAAATTATCATTCCAAGAGACGAACTCGCAAAAAATATCCTTAACATGGAAGCACTTCTAACTGAATAAACACCATTCAAATGTAATACCATGAGTTGTGAATTTAACCTAATGATACAATCGATGAATGCCAAATGTAATGGCATAATATAATAGCTCAATCACTACACTATATTCTACAATATTGTTCATTGTTCAACCGAGGCATCCCATGAATAGAAACTAACTTGTATGTGGGTGAATATATGACTCAAGCCGCGGAAGAAAAATTATGAGTACTACAAATAGCGCCATCAACGAAGCCAATGTAAGTCTAGGGGAAGGTCGACATCTGTAAATAAGGTGTAACATAAGATAAGCAGGAGAAGTAGCAAAAAATTGCAAAAGCACTAAAAGTTGTCATATGAAAATTTATGGTACAGTAATATACAAATATTTCACCAAACAATCCAAGCATAGTATTTCTTTAGGTAAAAACCATTTCTGGGCCCAAAGGAATTCCGTCATAATCCACTAGTTCATAGGCCCCTTTTGCCAGTGCACATTTTACAATATAAGGGCCATGCCACACGGACTCGAATTTCCTAGCGCCTAACTTATCATTCTCTTGATCACAAACCAAGACTAAATCACCTTTGGATACGAACGAGGTTTTAGATTCTGATGATACTGTGCTTTAACTTGTTTCTTTTGGGCCTTGCTAGCTATTGCAATATCACAATGAGTCTCATCGAGACATGATAAGTACAAAAGTAGATGGTAATAATTAAATTTCCAATTTGAAAGACGGTATCTCACATTCAATTGAAAAAATTGCTTCCATGTCGTAAACAAGTTGGAAAGGAGTAAAACTAGTTGAAGTTTTTGTTGTAGTGCAATATGCCCACAAGGATGGATGTAGCATTAGATTCCATTATCGTTTATGAGTCCTGATAATATGTTTAATCATGGTGGTTAAAACCTTGTTAACAACTTCCACTTGGCCATTTTCCTGTGGGTAATATGGGGTAGAACTATTCTGATGTAGGCCTAGCTTGGTGGTAATATTGTTCATCATATGTTTTTCAAAATGGCTATCATGGTCTGTGGCGATAGCTCGTGGTACTATGAACAGAGTGAACATGAAATTGGATGTCATCCTTGTATGTAGGCATCGCCTCAGCTCATTTTGTAAAATAAGTGAGTTTTACATGTAAGAAAGTCAATGCCCCATTTAGCGAAAGGACTAAAAACAATGATTGGGTGAAGAAAAGCTGGATGTGCACACATTTTTTGATCATAAATTTGACAATTATGGAAATTACGGACCGTAGTTATACATTTAAACATAGATGGCTAGAAATACCCTACGCACAAGATCTTTTGGGTAGTGGCAAACCCTGACATATGACCACCACAAGCTCCAGAATGTCATTCATTCAATGCCTTTTCAACTTCTGCATGATTTAAACATCGTCAGAAAATAGAAACAACACCACAACGATAAAGTGTGTCGCTAACAAAATTTTATTGCTGGGATTGTACTAGATTCGATGACGATAAATTCGATTCATTTATGGCTGAAATGTTTGGGTATGGAGATAAATGATTATATCTCCATACCAAGGATCGGAAATACTGATTAGAAAGAGAGACTAAACTGGAAGAGAATCTTCTGGAACATTTTCAGTTTTAGTATGGGGAAAGTCACACAATAACTCAAAAAATACTAATGATTTCTTAGATTTGGATTTAATGAATTCCAAATGGAATTCATGTAGGATGACTATCCATTTGGGATACTTCCCCCCTAACAATTGTCTAGCAAGAATGTAAATCATGGGGTTGCAATCATAAATTATAGTAGTTTTGGTGCAATAAAGTGTAGTGACGGAAAAATTGGATAACTTGAACAGCTATCAAGGCCAATTTCTCTGCATGTGCATATTTTACTTCAGTTTTGGTTAAATGACAACTTAAGTAATACATCAGATGCTCTTCATCCGACTCATCGCCTTGAACTAAGACCATACAAATGGTGGCATCGAATGTTGTTAAGTATAAAAATTAATTTCGGTGATAATCAAGAGGATACAATAGTTGTGTATGGGTTAACACATATTTAAGTGCATCAAAGGATTTTTGAGCCAGTTCGTCCCAAATAAATGGGATTCCCTTTTTCAAAAGTCGAGAAAAACCCTTACTCAACTCGACATAGTTCTGGATCAATCGACTTAGAAAGTTTACTTTCCCTTGCAAAATTTGGAGTTCGCATAGATTGGAAGGAGGAGGTAAACTTAAGATAACCTCAACCTTCAATGGATCGACATGAATGCCTTCCTTTGAAACAAGAAACCCTCTCAATCTACCAGATTGCACATAGAAAACACTTATATAGATTCAAGAGAATATTGTAATAGTGACATTTGAGGAAAATTTCTCTCAAACGCATTGGATGGTCTTCTTGTCTCAATGAATGAGTTTTCAAGTCATCCAAATATGGTTGCACAATATGATTGACATCTTGAAATGCATAATAAATAGCCCGTTGAAAATTTTCACATTGCATTCTTTAGAATGAATGGGAGTTTTCGATAGGCAAAAGTCCCCCATGGGAAAATGAATGTGGTTTTATGTTGATCAGATGGGATTATGTTGATTTGATTCAGGGAAAATTTTAAGAACCACCCTAAATTTATATGTATAATAAATGGGCTAATCCCCATGATACATAGGAAAAATGGGAGGCGATTTTATCAATAATATAATATGCATATATAATTCTTTTGGAAAATCTCTCACCAGATTATATTATCTTGTACAGTGATGGAGAATCTTTCACTGAATTATAAAATCTTATAAGTTCTTGGCAAATCTTTTACTGAATAATAAAACATTGTCAAGTCTTGGTGAATGTTTTGTTAAAGAATGAAACCATGTATGATAATAAGAAAACATATTCATTAAACTATAATATACTAACATACATGTTTGGAAAAAGAAACATAATTTTCTCTTCCTACAAACAATGTTCCAAGTTTCAGTGGTCGTGCTTGTCAAGGTTCTTACAGTACACTCTTTCATATCCTTCTATTAGTTTTGATAATATTCCACAACAAAGTTCTTGTAGGTGTTGATATTGACAACGAGTTCTGTCAAGGTAGGAGAGATTAATCTTTTCTCTACAACTTTTATCAAGCTACCACTTTTTTCAAGTTATCAAATTTCTTTCTTATTCCATAGACTCCAACTGCGAGATTAAAAAAAAAACACATCAAGTTTGTTTACCCCAACACGCCAACAAGTAGCAAGCCCCAACTATATTATATAAGAAAGTATTAGGTATCCCAAGGGCTTGAAGGGGATCTAATTGAAAGAAGTGACCATTGTGAGAATCCTTCCAATCAATATATGAATATATAAATGTAGATTTATTATTATTTTAATTGGAAATCTGCAATTAAATAATAAAATTTAATTACGTCTCTCCCAATCTAAATTGCTTATTAGCATAATTCACTACCCTCATAAGTCTCGCATTTTTTAACAACATTGTAACATGTAGATTAATTTCCTTTTTGGTGAACATTCTCCACCTTTTAGGAAAATATGGTGCAGTGGCTCCAACCCCTACAGATCATTAGGACAAACTAAGAATAGCACAGAAGATGAAATGTTGTACAAACCAACTTATTTTTCAAACAACTAATCCAACATCAGTACCTAAACTTTTTCATGAAGATATCATATTGAGAATGTTTGAAAAATCGTGCGAAATCTTCTGTGCGAGGGTGATGCGGAAAGAGTGATAAGGTTTCATTATTTTGAATTTTTTTTGTTAAATCAGAAAAAGTTAAAAACCAATATTAATGGAGATATTGGTATTTTTTACTAAATTTTGTGAAGTGACTAAATGTAGCTTTAACCATTCACCTTAAGGTGTTTTTACAATATAATTTCCTAAGTCTATTTAATATCTTCATTATCATAAGAACCAACCTATATCCATCTTAACTCCACATCTACCACTCTTAGGGGGATGAAATCTATTTATCCCTCTGAGCACTGTAGACCCAATTAGATGGATCTAGATGATAGAATTTCCATTTAAAATTAAGAATGGATCTAAGATGAAAGATTTCCTTTAAATAGTCTTGTGCACATGAATACCATGGGTATTACCATGGTTTATCAATAACCTAGACTTAAAAATTAACTATTAGTAATTTAAAATTAAATAAAAATAATAATTGATTTTTATTTTATTTTTTATTTTAACCAAGTTAAAGTGTTTAACATACATTAAATTACAACATCCATTTTTACTCTTGATCCACCAAGCCCCGAGAGGGATCAAATATTTTTTCACTCTGTGCTAGTTTGCATATCACAATATTTGATACCTACGATATTTGATACCTCTCGGGGCTTAGTAGATCCAGAGTAAAGATGGATATATGTTGCTTTAATTCCCCATTTAAATAGGCTACATTCCACGTGAATACCATGGGTCAATACCATGTGCAATTTTTATTTTTATTAATACTAATATTAGGGTTAATAATGTTTTTTTGCATGGTATTAATAATAATCTAGCCCATGGTATTTGGTCCATAGTATTTTGCCCATGGGTTTCACCTAAATATAAGCATTTTTTGAGTGTTCATAAATATAAGGTGACTTATGGAGTAAATATAAAAAAATGTTTTATTTGTTTACCATACCTCTCATTTATTTATATTTTTATTAATTTACCATACCACTTTTACAAATATGGTATTTGGCCCATAGGATTCACTTAAATAAAACCTCTTTTTTAAATAAAACCTTTTTTTTGAGCCTTCATAAATAGAAAGAGGGTTATGGACTAAATATAAAAAGAGGTTTTATTTATTTACCATACGTCTAGTTTATTTATATTTTTATTTATTTACCATATCTTTTGAGTAAGTATAAAAAGACGTTTTATTTATTTACCATACCTCCACTATACTTATATTTTTATTTGTTTACACCCTTGCATGTATATAAGATGACTTATGGAGTAAATATAAAAAATGTTTTATTTATTTACCATACCTCTCATTTATTTATATTTATTAATTTACCATACCTCTTTTATAAATATGGTATTTGCCCATAGGATTCACTTAAATAAAACCTATTCTTGAAAAATGGGCAAATTGATTCACTTAAATAAAACCTATTCTTGAAAATGGGCGAATGGAAGGTTGTAACTCCTAATTTCAAGGGCTAAATTTACCTTTTTTTACCCTCTCCCTTAAAATAAGGTGGGCTATTTGAGGTGATTTGTAAAAATGTACTATGATACAAAATATTCGCCCACTAAAAATTTAAAACCCCTTAATTTCGCCAAAGGGCGAACATTCGCCCCTAAAATTTTCTATGATACAAGGTTCAGGGTGGCGGTCATGAAAGAATGGAGCGTGAAGGTATTGTAGCGGATGAGGCATTAGCTTGCTTGGTGAATTCTCTGAGTGAATTCTCTTAAACATATCGGCAATGCTGAAATGGATTGGTAGCATTAACCCAAAAAACGGATGGTACAGAGGACCAATGGTGAAATGACCGTTAATGGAATAACCCAACCTAACTCAATCATGGTGATGGAGGAAAGTGTCATGTTCAAGAGCGACCTGCTAACAATGAAGTTCTTCAATTTTTCTTCCAATTTTTCCCCAGCCATTGCTGATGAGTGCCAATTTATTTTTATCAAGCTTGAGGAGGATAACATATGCTTGTTCTATAATTTGCCCTTTGGGCAAACCTGTCACTATGTTTTAACGAGCCTAGCAACAGTGAAACTCGATCTTGTCTGTAATGGACAAGTCTGTTGCTATTGTTTTAACGAGTTTAACGACAAAGATAACTTGGTCCATTTTGGTTATAGAGAGTCTAAAAAGAGATGGAAATGAAACTCCAGTAATCCTTTTTCCTAGCATAATCCCTTAAGTCCGAAAGAGTATAAAATAATACGAAAGGGATGAATTTGTGTAACAATCCCTCAGGTCCAAAAAGATGAAAATATAGAGGAGGGATGGCACTTCCAATCACTTTAACAACCTGGAGAGGCCAATTGCTCGAAAATCTTTTTATATTTTACGAGTCTAAAAAGAGCTTAAAAGAGACTTGTCTTTGAGGAATGAGTGATATTTTTGGGTAGTAGCTAGTACCAGGTAAGGTTTGGAACTTTTCAATCATGACAGTGTAAAGAAGATGGCTAACAGAATCACTCATTGCAGCTATTCCTCGAGAAGGTAAACAATCAAGTGGAGGTGTATGATTGGCTAAAAAGTGGAGGTGATGGTAAGAACATGACCAAGGCTCAAAAGTTGATAGTAGTGCGATCACAAAGGTTATTTACCGAATGTGGGTTCATTTTTTAATGAGCTTTATCTCTGGGGGAACATATGCTCATAGCTAGGTTTATTTTTTACCGAGCTTGAACTTTGCAAAAACATTTCTCGTGATAATAGTCAGAGATGTTCCGTTCACCATTAACACTATGTTCTCTTGACGGTCGTAGTACCTATTCAATTGCTCCATCAAACTGATTAGAAATGTAAATACATGCTTGAAAAATGAGTTAAAAAACCAATACCTTATTTGAATTACGTGAACAATAACATAAAAGTAGATTTTACCTCTCATTTTACCATTTCCTTCAAATTTGGGATTATTGGAGCTCTGGAGGTGTTTTCCCCCTCGATTTCCATCAGCTCATTCTAGGAGATTTTGTGGACTATTTTCGACACCGTCTGGACTAGGTAGGAGCTAACCTTGAGCTCTTCAATTGCATTCTTTCCTTTTCTGATTCTGAGCATGTTTTCCTATTTTTCTGGGCCTCTGGGGTTTGAATAGTTCATTCTCTCCCCATCACACCTAGTACACATTGAAAGGTGTGATGCATACTGAGCTGCCCATTGTCGAGTCAGTATGCATCCCATCCAGTACATAGCTAGGGTGTGATGGGCGCAAGGAGGAAAGTTTATGCACTGAATTTTCATGGAAATTTTCCCTGTTTTTGCCTAAATCAAGATCCTAATTCCTCTCTTGTTTGTTTTTCATAGATTCATTGGAGCAATATGGTTGTTACATGGCATGAACGTGAGCATGAAGAAGAGGATATGATTACCTTACATGATCTCGGTACGGTGACTACATTGCGGAACTGTGGCTTGCTCAAGTTCTTCCGCACATCCAACATGAGGCAACAAATCAACTTGTTGCAATATCTTCTCGATGCATGGGATCCTACCAACTGTGGGGTCGTTAATATGCCATGATTATTGTCACTTGTGAATGTTTATTCCACCCATTTCCACCATTCTTCATCATGTCATATTATTATAATTTAATCATTTAAATCCATTTTATAAATGATTTATGCTCTCATGGATGAATATTATTTATTCTCCTTTATTTCTAATAAATTGATTATTATGCATCATTTTACCAGTGATAGTTCTAATAAGTTGGTTGTAACCTTATTTACCATTTTTAGCCTCCAAAGTAACTTCCAGATTGAAGATTTGATTTTTAAATCAGCCAACTCAGAAATTCACTGGTTTAAGGAGTGACAGTTTTGTGGTTAAGATTCTGAGCAAATGAAGACGAATTTGGAAAATCCGGAACATGAGTTTTGTCCAGAACGGGCCCAATTATATTCATAAAGAACAGTTTGCCCGAATTCGGCCTGTACAGGGAGAAATGCAGGGTTCTTTGAGCACGATTTTCTGAGATTTTCTGTTGCGGCCGCCCTCCAAATCTTAGCTGCAAAGCCAAATACACCTTGTTCTTGTTGATCAAATGGTTAGAATCAATCCAATTTTGTAAAACAAATCATGATTGTAATTATCTATGCTCTAATCTTTCTCTATTTAATGAAACCAAAGATCAGAGGATGGGGGATGGAGAACGACTGTTTTTATAATTCTATGTTTCAGAACCAACTTTGACCATGGAGTCTTGTTGAGATTTGATTGTGTATACTTTTGTTAATGCAATCAATATAAAGGATTTGGTGTTCAATTCGTCCCTGCATCTGAAGTAAGTTTCGGCGGTGCCATTGGAAGCTACAGACCCAGCTCCGACGGACACTTGTCGTTGTATTGTTATACTGTAAATTGTGTGTGGTTTGTTCATTTCCATTATTTAAGTAATATGATATATGTTTTATATGATAGACTATGCTTCATAATTGATATCTGAATCTGAATGAGTTCCTTATCTCATGTCTCTGTATTACACACAGTGAATCTATTCGAAATTACATCTATTTCCATAGCAGGATATTGGTATGAATGTTATCATCATTAGATTCATGTGAAATAGTATTTGTAAGACTTGAAAGCAATATTACTTCATTCAGAAACATAGTCATATCATCCTTTACTCTTAGATTGCTGTAGTAGTAGAGAATGTGTACATACGGTTGAGGATTGTTGTTTCATTAGTGTGTTGAATGTATATATGATTGACGTTCCTGTTTTATAAAGAACTGTTGTTCCATAATTCGTTTGTAAATATCTTCTTGTAAAGTAAAGATCATTGGAATTGCTTTTGTCGATTGTTATTTTATTGCCGAATGTGAGTAAGTTGGTTTTGATTCGCGAGATTTAGTTCTTTTGATTGCTGTTTCATTTACTACTGTTCTATTTCCTTTTACTTTCTGCTGTCCATTTACTTGCATTTATTGCATTGGTGTGGGAGGAGGATCAAGGCTGTCGTGAGAAACATCAGACGCTATTATGCTCCCAGATCCATGATCCATACTCTAATTCCTTTTGCATCAATTTCTAGAGAAATGAGTTATTGCTACTGTATCCTCGATTGATGGTTGTTTGAATGGATGATTTAGTTTAGAACATTTCAGTTTCTTGCTATTTCAATTAGATTTCTTTTTCAAGCATTCATTTACTTTTGGGTTTTAAGCACTATACTGCAAAACATTACTCTTGAGTAAATAGCCGCCTCAGACTGAGTACACTCTTGAAATAAAAAGTCGTCCCTGGGTTGACAATTAATGTGAGGTAATTAGGAGTTACAAAGACACATTTTTATCGCTCCACAGTAGTTATTGAGTATGTAATGGTGTTGAATGTTTTCTAGATCTATGTTTATTTTCCTTTTTGGCAGTGAATCATTTTTTTGTTAAGTTGTTATCGATATTGTAAACCTTCCAATATTGTTGATTTTTGGAGATTTTTCTTTTGCACCTTATTTGCATATAACTTTATTTAAAAAACATTGATATTATCATTTATTTTTGTTTTCTTGAATTCATTTCTAATCTCTAATATTTTATTCTTCATGCTTTATTAATATTAAGCAAATACTTTGATGCATTAAAAATATTCTATATTTAAAATATTGCACAACATCGTGATCAAATGTTTAAAATGGATTTTTTTTTTTAAATGAAATATTCTTAGGGATCAACAAAAATGAGAGTCATAACTGTGTCAGAGTAATTGGTAACAAAATAACTATTCACAAAATTACCCTATCTTTATGCACATTGTAGAGGAAAAAAACATGATTCAATATAGTTCTTACTTCTAAAAAAACTTCCCACACTCAATTTATCTTCTCACCCATTCTGTCACACCCTCCACAATCTATTTTCTTTCTCTGCAAATTAATTATAAAGAGTAATTTAGAATTGATTATTGCAAAATGAAATATGAAAGTTTTTTAAGAATGTTTTGAAAAATAAACCACATAGTTCAATGTATTATGATATCATGCTTTCAACTTCAGAAAAATAATTTATTGTACCATAAGTCTGTGATATTTTAAGGAATTGATAAAACTTATTATTAAGTGAGCTTCCTTGTCTAGATCGACTTTGTTTGACAAAAAAATCGTCATGCTTTTTGGTCAACTGAAAACAATGTTGAAATGCATGAACAAATAGATAAAGTAACTGCACAATTAGAAAAGAAACTTAAGAAGATAAGGTAATTGTTAACCCTTATGATGGTTTGTTTATTCATTTTCCAATGCAACAATTTTTCCTCATATAAATTGAAAATAAAGTTCATTTGATATTGGATAATACGAGTTCAATTGAAAAATGTGAAATCGCTAATGCAAAATTGGCCAATGGAAAACTATTTTTATAGAGTAAACATCTTGAATACATGTTGGTTCACTTAATAAATGCCAGAAAGACCTGTATTTATTGGAAAGAGAGATTTAGTTAGTCAAAATACAATGTAATCTGGGATATTAATAAAATAATATCTTGATATCGATTTATAAAGCGTGCCACGCTAAGAAATCATGAAATGTAATCATATCAATTGGACTATCTTGAATTGGAATTTAAGTAAAACAAATATGATTTAATGTAACCAATTTCAGAACATTCTTTTTCGATTAAAGACCAACAAGATCAGTACTAGCCAAATTAATTATGATCACTAGTTAAGGGATATCATTAAAATTGATAGTAGGTAGATGTCATTTCAAAACTTTGATGTCAATTCGTGATTTAAATGACTTATTTACTTTAACGCATTAGATGTAGTCTTGTTGGCGCTAAAATAGTTTCTAATAACTTTTGAAAACCAACTTTCCAATGTTCATCTTGTTGTAGACCCATTACTGTTGAAGTTAACACTAAAAGTTCTAAGCAACCGACTTGCTTTGTTTCTTCTGAAACTGATAAGTGTTTACAAGTTTTTCTATATCATTTGTCTAGCGTTTTTTGAATTTGTTACGAAGATAAAAACAAATGGCCCAAATAAATAATGGTAGAAGCACATAGGAAGAGGTATATGCAAAGAGCCAAGATATCTTAATGCTCAACCAAGATATCTTAATGCTTAGTCAAGATATTTTAATTGTAATTGATAAAATATTGGAACTTCAGCAAAGGCTTAAGTAGCTCGAAGATGAATTGGACATCATAAGAATGTTGTTAGAATACCTCTTGTAAAACATGAACGCAATAATCAAACCTCCGTTTTTGAAGCATAATCAATAGAAGCATTAATATCCATGAACAATGGTTGATCAACAAAGAAATCGTCACCATTTTTTTCCACTTGCTCAACCAATTTTGAAATTCAATATATGCTAAAGGTTATATATTGTAATATTATCGGCATAGCAAAAAAACATATCGAAATATTTTGGAATATACATATATGTATAGATGCAAGATATTTTCTATATTATATCATAGTCCTGCTTATTTGATGTACAATTTTTTTCAGCTTTGTATGATAATTATTTATTTATATATTTGTTTAATTTGTGCATGGTAAGGAATTTTTGATAGAAAAAATTGCAAATTTGATAAAAAATAAAACAATGTAAGAAATCACATTCAAAAGAACCACACATGACATAGGACAATGAGAAACATAGTAAATAATGTTAGTAAATAGCATAGTAAAAATATCAATAGTCGATGGTTGGAAATGGGGCAGGGGTAGGGGAGCATTACAAGAAGTATAGATGAGAAAGTGATAAGTAGGGTCGGAGAAAATGATAGGGAGCATTGTGCAGCATGAAAAAGAAAAAATGAATAGGGTGGGCAAGGGGACAAATGCTCTTTTGCACCTCCGCATAATGTATCAACGTTAATAGTTCCACGAACTATGAAAATGTCTCAAACACATTTAAGTGCAACATATTCTATAATTTATTTAAACATTTTTATTTCTAAATTTTTGGAAATTGAAAATGAAATAACAATGTAACATTGATAGCTCTAATATTGCAATGTAAATTTCTGACCCTTTGAGTTAAATTGGAAAGTACAACAGTTGCTGTCAAATATTATTAAAGTTGCCAATGGTTTTGTTGTGGTGAGTGGAGTACCTGTGTGGAATGTGGAGGCATCTGTATTTCATAAAATGTTCCACATAACTCTGCACACATTTTCTTACATCTTCATATAGAAAACAAAGTCATCGATAACTATAAGAAATATCATCATGACGACTCCATTAATTAACAATAGTGTCATTGAAAAATTAATAATAGATTATCTTGTGCAACAAATTTGTAATACCTTGTAATTGTTGTCCTAGATTTGAATCTCTAAGTGTTATATGTTTCCTAAAAATTGAAAAGTCCATGTTTTTAGTTATAGTACATAAAGAATATAGCAAAAAAAAGATTTTAGAGGATTGCATAATGTAAAAAGAATCAAATTATAATAAATAGAACAAAAACATACCTATTAGCAAGGTTATCATTGTCTTTAATGGTTTTTGTTCTGCTTGTGTTCATTTTCGTTGTTCTCACAATATGAATTAGATCAAATATATAAAAATAAGAGGTTTTGATTTCATAACACGGAAGTAATTGAAATGTAACAACTATATGACATTAATGTATTTTGTATAAACAGGTTTAGCACTATCACAATATCTACTTTTTGAACTCCAAACATCATTGCTATAGGGTTGTAACGTATGTTGTATAAATTTTCTAAGTACTCACATATAGAATGCATTGTTTACTTGACAAAAATGCTACACATTTTGAACCTCCATTCGAAATGAGCTTCTAGAGATAATATCTCACACCATACAACTACCAGAAAAATGTTGTACAACCCAGACAATAAATCTATTTGTAACCAGTTCCCCTAAAAAGTGATCGAACATGCATTCTTAATGTGTATGCTAAAATAACTACACGATGAACACTTGGAAAATGCTCCTACAGAGAACATAACTAAAAGTAGTGGTCATAATTGTCATGCTACCTTATATATATATTTTCAACACACATATTCGATACTAAGTAAATACAAGCCTCGTTTGGAAAATGCAAAATTATAAATAAGATTTCCAAAAATTAGAAAATTATTTTTGAATTTACAGAAGAAAATGATATTTAGAATTTTTCCAAAATTATAGTTAAGATGTGGATATAAGTAATCACTATTTAACAAACTTCAACGTGTAGATAGAAAAAATTGTAGTAAAAAATAATAGATAGTCAGTGGGCTTTGATGGCGAGGTGAGTGTTGTAGTCCGTAGCGAGGCATGGACTAATGATAATAATAATAAACTATGAAAAATAATGAACAATGAACATATTTCCATCACAAAGTGAGTGCTACTAATAAAACTTTTTCATTAGATAAATTTGATTTTCTCATAAGGTTAAAGTTAAACTTTTGTTGGTCATAGTCAATATTTCATTCTACAGACTAAAAAGACACTTCTTCCAAAATATTATTGTCATATACAAAAGTCTCATAAATGATCTTATTGGATTTTATTATCATAATATTTTTTTTTTGCATCATACCCATACTAAAGAGAAAGCACTTGAGGATTTTTCGATAATTATTAAGGTCCCAGGAATTGCTTGCTATAAGATAAAATATTTAGCATATAGAAAGAAAAATGTGATGAAACTTCCTCACAAGAAAAGCTTCGCACAATGAAAGCTATGCACAAGGAAATATATGGACAATGAAACAGGTTTCTACAATTATGGTTCTGATGTTTATTGGAAAAGTTGTAAGATCATTAGTTGAAAGTACATGCTAAAAATGACTATGAAACTTGTTATTTCTAAAGAGACTACATTATGTGGAATGCTTAAAGATAATACAGAGTGTTAATACGTGTATAAGTCTTTAGAAACCAAGTAAAAGGAAAGCTACATGGAAAATTCATAGCTTCCAATGTTACATTGCTATTTTGTTTAATTAGGTTAGTTTTGTGATACACAGATAAAAGAGAAAGGTTGTGGGAGAACTATGCTAGAAAGGCATTACAGGAAAAATTGTGAACAAATATGTGAAAGTAACTTTGAAATTTTAATTTAATATGAAATATGGGAAAATAAACATGAGTATATCATATACAGTTAAGAACAATGTTAGACAATGATACATTTGTCTAATTGAAATTTTAGTTTTCAGTTTGCATCTCGTATCTAAAGTCTAATTAGAAATATGATTTTAACATTAATTGGGTTCTCAATTTTAACTAAGGGTATCAAATGCACTAAGATATAAATTGTTTCACATACTTTAGTGGATAAACTATATTAGAATATTAGTGTCATTTTGTATTTAGAATATTTTAATCTAAGTTTATAGTTTCTTCCTTGCACTCATTCATAAATGGCATTGAGTTTGTTTCAATAATAATGTTAATTGTTTTTAGCAATTGATAAAAATTAATTACTAAATTAAATTTGATTTAGTCATAAATTTAATTTAATTTAATTTATATTTATGATTTTGAGCTTTATATTTTTTAATGAAAGATTTCATTGTGCGAAGGAAGCTTCCTTTAAATAATGAAAGATGTCATTTAAAGCACTCCACAATGAACTTATTCAAATTAAAACAAAGATAGGCTTCCTCCACACAATGAAACATGTTATTACAATAAAATACATAGTTTAATATATTATGACATAGCTTCCTCTACCCAATGAAAACTTCCATTGTGAGCTCTGCGCTATGAAAGATGTGTACATTGAAATACTTGCACAAGGAAACCTTGCACAATGAAAGAGTGATCCCTGTAACTTTGGATTCTCTTCATGCATTCACTAAATGATTATAATCTAAAAAAAATATGTATTCATTCTCTACACAATGAAAGTTGTCATTGTAATCCCTACATCTTTGCACAATAGAAATCTGCATAATGAAACATTGATCCCTACAACCCTGGCTTCCTTGCACGTATTCACAAATAAGTGTGGAGTGTTGAGCGACAATAAAGGTTCTATGTTGGGTCCCTATAATACTAGTGATTACCCCATTACTATTGTAGTTGTACCCCTTATTAATATTGTTGTGCCCCTATTGTCCCCATATTGTTATTACTGTGCCCCATAGAATCCCTCTATTGTTATTTTTGTGGCTTTATATTATTATTGTTAGGTCAGCTGGGTTATATTGTGACTCCTTAAGACTCCTATATATAGAAAGGAGGTTTTGTCATTTGTATCATCTAAGAATTGTTCATTTATGTAATGTAAAGGAGGTTTCCCCCTCGAAGAGGCTGAATTCTAAGGCGTG
>APFE030983551.1:0-12294 GCA_000404065.3 Pinus taeda
TTATATTCCTTTCAATGTTACAATACATATTTATACATGCCAAAGCATCTAATACCATGGACCGAAAACCATCGCGTCTAAAACCATGGACCGAAAACCATAGGTAGGGCCACCCAACCTATTATAGGGTCCAATTTGTTTTTTCCTGGGATGCTGCCCCCGCCCCCCTCAAACCCCCTGGACAGAGGGGACTACCGCTACCCCTCTAACCCCCCGGACAAAGGGGGCTGCCGCGCCCCCTCTAACCCCTCGGTTCACTATGTAGGTTAGCCGTGGAAAGAATCTTCTCAGATATCTTCGGGGCACAATCTCTCATGGATTGAGATACACTGCTGGAAATATGAAGCTACATGATTATTCGAATGCTGACTGGGTAGGCAGTGTGGAGGATCACTAAAGCACTTCTCAGTGTTGGTTCTCTTTGGATTCTAATTCTATATCATGGATGAGCAGGAAGAAAAAGTCAGTTGCTATAAGCACTGCCGAGACTAAATACATAGCTATGAGTATGATCTTGTGTGAAGCTGCATGGTTGCAGAAGCTCTTAAGTGAGCTATTTGTACACATGATGAATACCACTGTGATTCTCTGTGACAACCAGAGGGGGGATTCAATTATTGAGGAATCTCGTATTCGATGATTGCTCCAACAGATAGACATCAGATACCACGTTATCTGGGATATGGTAAGTCGATGAGCGAGGAGGCTCCATTACATTGAGACTGATGTACAGGTCGCAAACATTTTTTCAAAGCCCCGGGGAAAGGTCAAATCTGTGACTTTCCCGAACAACTTGGAGTCATTGAGAGACCTTCTTATAAGGGTCCTGCATGTTGCATGCATTGATATCTAGGAGCTCTGGGGGCTTGGGGTACTTACTGGAGCAACATACAACCACAGGGTGACTCACCCTCCCCTGGTGGTGCGCTATGTACAAGATGACAGGTTCAATCTTCTACTGTGATACCCCATGGAAACTGTGGAACAGGATGATTAGTTCTCCTGTGGGCCGGGATGATTAGTGCCCCCGTGGAAACTGTGGAATAGGATGATTAGTTCTCCTGTGGGCCGGGATGATTAGTTCTCCCGTGGAAACTATGGAACAGGATGATTAGTTCCCCTGTGGGTCGGGATGATTAGTTCTTCGTGGCAACTATAGAACAAGATGATTAGTTCTCCTATGGGCTGAGATGATTAGTTCTCCCATGGCAACTGTGGGGCAGTATGATTCGTTCTCCTGTGGACAGGATGATTAGTTCTCTTGTCGAGGCATCTTACCCATGCAGTCTGAGACTCGTGGGAAGTACCTCTCATCTGATCAATGAGTAGGGAAATGGGGTTAGGGACCATAGTAGTACTATCGATGGATGCATCGATGTATCTTCCGTACTCCCTATGCTAGGATGACCTCTATTGATCTAGGATCAATGAAACTGATCTGGGATCAATATGAGTGGTTTGAGACACTCTCTTGTGATATTGATCTGGGATCAATAAAACTAGCTTCGGGCTAGTAAGAGTGATGTGACATACTCTCTTCAGATGAAACTGACTTCGGGTTAGTAGAGAATGGTATGAGAAATTCTCGATAAATTCTTCTTCTTCATGGTTCAGCAGAGCAAAGCAGTGCAGGGCACTGATGGCAGAGATAGTACAGTCGTACATATGGATCAGCGGATGGAGTTCTCTCTAGTTGAGAGGGAGTGTTAAAATTGGAAACTAGGGCCAAAATCCATGTGGGTCATCTTATTTATGGCAGCTGATATTTTTCTTTGATCCCTCTCATCGAGAGGTGTAGGATTGATCTAAAGATCATTCGATTCCGATAAGTATTCATGGAGTTATGAACTTATTTGTGTTATAAGACAATTTGTCAAGGTCAGCCAACAACCAAATAAACCCCACTTGTGCTCAACGTTTTAGTATAAATAGAGGTGGCCTTCAAGTCATTTCAACACACTTGGGATCTCTTCCTCTCTACTTGTCTTTGGGTTTTAGTAGGAGGAGAGATCCTAAGGGATGACACTGCCCTAATCTAGAGGGCAGAAGCCAGAACTGTTGGAACTGCCGGGAAAAGCTGAAACTACCGGGAAAAGCTAGAACTGCTGGAACTGCTGAGAAAAGCCAGGGCTGTCGGAACTGCCAGGAATAGCCAGAATTGTCGGAATTGTTGGGAACTGCCGGAACTGCCGGGAAAAGCTGAAACTGCTAGAACTATCAAGGAAAGCCAAAACTGCTGGAGCTATCGAGAATTGCCCGAACTGCCAGGGAAAGCGGAATTGCCAAGAATAGCCAAAATTGTCAGAATTGCTGGGAATAGTCAGAATAGCCGAAATTGTCGGAATTGTTGGGAATAGCCTGAACTACCAGGAACAGCTGAAACTACCGTGAACAGCCGGAACTGTCGGAACAGTTGTGAAAGTTGACGCGGAGGGCAGAAGCTGGAACTATCAGGAATCGTCGGAATTGCTGGAACTACCGGGAATAGCCAGAATTGCCGGAATTGTCGGAACTATTGGGAATAACCGAAACAACCAGGAACAACCTAAACTACTGGAACAGCCGGGAAATATGACGCAGAGGGAAAAAGCTGGAACTGTCGGGAACTGTCGAACACGCATGCAAAGGACAATAAGCATGCTAGGGACAACAAGCAAGCAATATGCAGCCAACACATAAGTTAATATGGCAACATGGTGCAACAATGGCACATAACACAGTACAGTGATGGGTACAGTCCTGATTAATGAAGCATGATGAGATGTAGCATAGTGATGATGGGTGCAACATGGTGCAGCATGGTGAGGTGCAACATAATGACGAAATGCAACACAACGATAGGTGAAGGAGTCACCTTGGAGAATCAGTTGAAGCAGCGTGTCTTCAACTAATCTCATGTATCATCTTCTTAGAGATGATCTATGCTCTTATCTAGATAAGTCAAAGTGTTGACTTCTGTTGTAAACATACTATCTCTCTCTTTCTACTGAACTATTGAAGAACATATAAGAAGAATTGATCAAGGGTTTCCCCACATTAGGGTTTTTCCCTGGCAGTGTAGGAAGAACCGGAGATGATATTGTATCGACGCAAGAGTTCATTTCAACAAAGAACACCCAAGACTTTCCTCCATCTGTAGTGATGCAAACGGCGCGGGTATACAACGGTTCATCGATGGAATTCTCTTTGATTGGAGCAAAAGGAACCAAATCATTACTGCACTTATATTTTGCAGAGATAGAGCCGCTGAATTTAACTGAAACAAGATCTTTTTCCGTTTATATAAATAATCAATCAAGATCTGAATAAGATCTGAATCCGTTACTCTGGTGCAAAATTATTCGGCCATAGAGCTAGCATTCTCGATCAGCACCCCTGGCAATTTGCATGTGGCAATTGTGCGGACCATGAATTCGACCCTTGGTCCTATGCTCAACTCTTTTGAGTATTACGGGATCATTGATACGGAACCCCCAACCTATTTAGAAGATAGTAGGTGACCTTTACCTATAACACTACTTATATTGAAATTGATGATATAAGCCTAACTAACTGGTGTTTGAAATTGCTGAACCAAGTAGTGTTTGCCCTGCAGTTGAGGCTCTTGACGGTATCAAATAAAATTTCAACAGAAAAAACTGGATTTCTGATCCTTGTTACGTAATCCCCTGGGATGGAATAGGCTGTGATAAAAGCTCTTCCGTTATAAGGATTTCAGAAATGTAAGCTCAATGCTCATTTTTACGTTTTTCTAGTTTTCGCTCAAACTGCAGGAACTTACGAATTAATCTCGTTTTCAGCAATTTGTCGGGAATGAATCTTACTGGATCAATACCTCAGAGTATTGGACGATTGACCGCATTAGTTAACGTGTAAGTGGAATTCTACAATGTAATGCTCGCCTATCTTTGTATCTACGATGTAATCCCCAAATAAATACACAAATACTCATACCTTGAACAATCATTAAGAATTGTTGGTTAAAAGTATCCGTTCATAAGAATCCCACTTAGGATTATGCAAGATCGAAACATGATTTGTCTTATTCACTAAACCGATTTATCCATTCATGTTGAAATTAGCAGGTCACTTGACAATAATCAACTGACGGGACCCTTGCCAAACTTTTCTAGTTTAACTATGCTGGAGCGACTGTAAGTGATTTCTTATGAACATTAACGCTAACCTGAGCCAATTATGTGATTTAAACGAACCGGATAGATCTCTATTACAAATAAGGTTGCACTGATTTTGTTCGCTTGTTGTGCAGACATCTACAAAACAACAACTTGAGCGGCGGTCTTCCTGAGTTGTACGTCTCTCTGCTGCTTCTTCTGCTACCTTCGGAACAATAATAGTAAAAAGAATTAATTGCTAATAACTTATAACAATGCCCTTTTTATCCCAGCTGATTCAGCACTAAAGTAAAAACAAATTAATTCAGGATGAATCATATTAACTGGTTCGAAACAACAAATTAATTACTAATATTCTATAACAATTCTTTTCTGATCATTGATGCCACAGGTTTATAGAGAACAATAATTTTACTGGTGTAATTCCTGTGCGACTTCTCAAAAAGCCTTCACTGAAACTCAAGTAATTCAATATCTTATTTATTGTATTCGCACAAAATACGTGTACTTATATATTGATGTTGAGTAGTTTCAATACACACAAATTCACTAAAAGTATCTTTATCTTTCTTTCTTACTGCAGCTACTCTGGGAACCATGACCTCTACATCCATATGCAAAGGGGGAAATGCATCGTGTCTGATTCAAGAAAAGACAAAGCGAGTATTGTCCTCGGAACAGCCATAAGCGGAGCTGCAATAATGGTTTTACTGGTGATGGTGTGCATTGCTGTACATCGCAAGAAATTTAGGGAAAAGAAGTGTCTCAACAAAGGTGAGGGGGTAATTTAATTTCAGTTGGAATATTCAAATAGGCAAAATCAAGTTAGTCATCCATATGAAACTATTTATAACTGCATTTAAATTTCAACAATTGCAGACTACTCGATGACTATGCCACCAAATCCATCGATGTCCAGCGCCTTCAGCCTGAAAGAGATGACCAAAGCCACAGAAAACTTTAGTCGCAAGATCGGGCAAGGGGGTTTCGGATCAGTGTTCTTTGGTAAACTGCCGGGAGGGAAAGAGATAGCGGTAAAAGTGCTCTCCCTCTTCTCCAAACAAGGAATTCACGAGTTCCAGAATGAGGTAATTCAGAGATTCTTAAAACTTAGCGCCCTGATTTAATTTCTAAATTCTTCTAATCACATGGTTTTCAATCATTTGAAAATTGAAAATGATTCGTTTCACTTGAATAAGAGGTTGATCTTCTTTCTAGAGTTCATCATAAGAACTTGGTATCCTTACTTGGCTACTGTAATGAGTCTAAAGAACTTATGCTTATTTACGAACACATGTCTGGCGGGTCTCTAAGAGACCATCTTTACGGTAAATAACTGAGCTATATTGTTTGAATCATTTGCTGCAACTTATATATCAATGGTTAAAAATCTCTAATTAATTTCAAATTTCTTTTCCAGGTCCTAAAGCCGGAATTTCCGAACTAAATTGGAAATCACGGCTCAAAATAGCATTAGATGCAGCGCAAGGTAGCTCTTTAAATAATTTTAATTAAAGTAAAATTGTGTGATGGAGATGTAGGTTCATTTTGATCTATAATTAATCTTTCAAAGGATAAATCGTGCTTAACTATATTTCTCATGTTATTCAATTGCTATTTCTATTTGAAGGATTGGAATACCTGCACTTAGGTTGCACCCCACAGATAATTCACAGGGATGTTAAGACAGCCAACATACTTTTAGACTCCAATTTGAAAGGAAAACTTGCGGATTTCGGTCTTTCAAGGACGGCAATTGATGAGGGAGCGACTCATGTTACCACTACGGTGAAAGGAACGACGGGTTACCTCGATCCAGAGTAATGACTTACCTTGCCCTCTATATTAAATATGCTTTATACTGAAAAACCACATGAAATGTGATAGGCATACGTCAAACTATAGTGCAATTCCATTTTTGTTTGGAATGTTTTCACAGGTATTTTCGCACTCAAAAGTTGACAGAGAGGAGCGATGTATATAGTTTTGGAGTGGTCCTGTTAGAAATCCTTTGTGGCAGACCACCCATAAATCCAAATCTACCTGAGGATGAAATAAATCTCATTCAATGGGTAAGGAATAGGATTATATTTAATCAGAGATTTAGAATATACAATTATTAACGAATTAACAACATGATTTTTTTATTTTCAAGTGCACTTTCTGCCACAGATTCAAGAACATAATTTATGATTTTCAAGTGCATTTTCTACGACAGACTCCCAATAATTATATTTGAGCCTTATTTACAAGTGAAACCGTATGTGGAGAATGAAAGTGCCGAGGAGATAGCAGAGGTCATAGACGGGAGGTTGGGTGGTAACTACGATATGAAATCAATCACTGGTATTGCCAAAGTAGCACTTAGATGTGTGGAGGCTAAACCATCGTCCAGGCCGAGTGTGAGTGAAGTAGTAGGAGAATAATGCTCCTTTTCCAAATCCTGAGGTAATTGGTATAGAATGTGGAGATTTGCAGTGCATGCCGGGCTGTTCACAGGTGGATGCCATGGCATGGGGAGACAACAGCTCCAACCTCCCCAATGAAGGAAGATGATTGAAACGTCAAACATACATTAAGAATCTGCAGTGGAGAGAAGTCCAAGTGAATCTTAGCTTTATTGGCATCTCCTTCCATAATAATTGTCCGTAAGATAATTTGCTTCTCTCTTGTCCATTTAACATTCGTGACACCAATTGGCTTGCATTTGGGATCTTACCTTGCATGAAACCCACAGGCATGCATTGTGGATCTTATTTTGTATGCCAGGAAGCTTTACACTGAAAGCAAAGCTGTCCAATAGTTAGTTTTCTTTTTCTTTTAAATTCAATTGCCAGGTCGAAAATTAATACAACATCGTTTTCTTTTCTGTCAAGGGTATATAATCTAGTATTTATTTATTGTTCAATAAAACGCCCACCCCTTTCATAAATTATCGAATGTTCAACTGAACTGATCTTGATGTGATACCACTAATTATAATTTAGTGTTCCATTAAAGGAGGAAAATCATCGTTGATTATCTGCCTATCTGTTGGAATGTTAATTCCAACTGCAGGTTGCAGGGAACAGCGACGGACGTGGGCAACGATGGACGGCAATTCACTGCGTGCGCGGGCAGCAGTCAACGGGGCAGAAAACCACCACAGCAAATCAAAACCCGTCCGGTATCATATCGCACCACCTTTTGCATAAGGTTGTTTCCGTACGATGGTGGTCCGATACTGACAAACTGACACCCATGATGCTGGCCTGACATCAGCAAGAGGCACTTTTCGGAAGGTATCTTTCACCCATCTCACCTCTTCCGATATTGTTTTCACCCTTTGATTTACCTCCAGTATTTAACGCCGTCGATATAAGGAAGCTGCACGATGGTTTAAAGTTCTGTCAGATAAGTCTTCCGATGTGAAAGCTCCGCCGTTGGATTAATGCTGAGCCTCTCCGTCGTGCGATCAAGGAAGTACATACGGCCTGTTGAAAGTTAATGTTGCGTGGATTAATGGAATAGCCCATACCCTATGATTAACGTTATCACATGTTTTTGGTAAAACATTTAATGTTTTTACAGGGCGTAATGTTTAGGTTATACGGAAGTATGGGGGTATGTAATTTTATTAAATTACATATGAGTCGTATGACATTTTTTCATATATGCGTTGACTCCATGTAATAAAAAAAAAAAGAGCACACGGTGAATTGTAATGTGTTCGCTGCAGCGAATGAAAACAGGAGGAGATGTATTGGGCTCGCAGCAGCCTGTAAAAACTATGGTGTGGATGGCACAGGGTAAAAACAAAAACAGAGGATTGTAATGTGAGTTGAGTAATCGCACATGGAGAGGAGTGATGTGGATTCGTAGAAGTAAATAAAATCCACAGAGATTAAAATATTGTATGCTAGGGGAATGGACTGATATGTAAATGTTCTTTTCTTTGGGATTAAAAAATGTAAAATGAAAATGCAGCAGGGTAAAGTTTTTGTTTGTTTGTAATGTGATGTAAAAAGAATGCACAGCAGTGCATGAGAAGAAGGAGAAGTGAATGAAGAAAACCAGGGGCAGTTTTGGTTCCAAAACCATGAGTTGTTTCACAGAGAAGTGAAAAGGTAAATGGGTAAATCCCCGTAAGTTTTTGTTTTCACACAGCAGTGAATGTAAATGAAATTTTTACACAGTGGTGTAAAATTTCATAGAAGACAGAGTAATTTCTTTTGTAATGATTTGGTGAATCCCTCTCACTGAAGGAGGATGAATATGTCTCAGTAAATTCTCAGGTGAAAACAGAGTTTTGGTTAAATGTAGTTTTTGGTAAATCCCTCACAGCAAAGAGGATGAATATGTATTAGTGTGTTTATTTTAATGAAAGGAAATATTTTATGGTGGTGAAATACTCTGTTCTCAGCTATTTTTTTAAAAGGGTCCTCTGTGCAAAAAGATCCTGGAGCAAAGGAAACAGAGCATAGCCTCTGTGTTTTATATTTGTGGTTTTGGTATTTTCCCATTGCAAACGAAAAATACCTATCACTATCCACCGAAACCATGTTACAATGTAATTTATAAAAATCCTAAATTTCGAGGAGATGTCTCGTTAGTTTACACGGTATTTCATAAAAACGTAAATTTACATAAATATCATAAATTTCCATGACATATCTCCTTAATTTACATCGTATTTCATAAAAACGCAAAATTTCCACGAGTAGCTACGTCTTTATTATGTAACTGCTTGCCGTGCTATTACTCACTCCCGTACATATTATTTTCGGCCCGTTCAAATTTTTTTCATCAATCTCTAATATTTAGATTAAAATTTACACTTTCTTAGGCGGTGAGATCAGCCTCCAACGCGAGGGCTACAGAGCCCGAGGCCGATGTCATCGCCAGTTCTGTCCGGCTGGAGTACATGAGATAGCTGGATAACTGTTGTTAACTGCATAGTCTAATAAGGTAGAGGAGTTGTGTGGATCATGTTTAAAAAAATAAGCAAAAATTTTTGTATATCTAAATTATAGTTATTAAACTTTAAAATTTTAGGTGTCTTGGATGTTTTTGATGGTGCTTAATCTATTTCTACCATCAAAAACAGGATTCAAATACTGTTTCTACAAGTTTTTTTGAAATTTTTTTCCCAAATTCCGACCACTTTTGTCCCAAGCAATTCCTCCACTTAGACAACTCCATTGTTAACTTGGTACCTAAGCAATTCCTCCACTTAGACAACTCCATTTTTAACTTGGTACTGCCTTGTTAGACTGTAATGGATTAAATGCTCAGACACCAAATTTTTATCATAAATTGTACTTCCAAAAGACAAAGTAAAGATAAACTATGGATTAACTCCAAAACAGAAATCTAAAAAGTTGGTAACGATCTCATCCACTGTTTTGTTTATGATAAATAGTCATAAACACCAAGGACCTACGCTACAAAATGGTTGCCTCAGGGTCATAATAGGATGTTAAAACTGAAAAAAATATGAGGCCAAAAAAATACAAAATCACAAAGACAACTCTACTGTAATTGTCAGAAACAGAATTTAGATTACCAGTGTAATTACTCATAACCCAAAGACTGCCTTGATTTCAACTAATGATAGAAGTCATTTTCTTATGGACCAACTTGCTTTCTTAGTCACGCCAAAGCCATTTAGAGAAATTCTTAAACTCCGTGTAGTCACTATCTGAAACCATGGTTTTGTACTAAGCTTTTCCTGCCGCCTTTTCTTCATCGTTGTTTTCCTGAAAGCTAAGAAACTAAAAATATAAGTACATACATTCTTAACGCAAGTACTGAGCCAAAACACCAAATACTCTTATTCAAAAGTATGAAAAAGACCACACAAGTGAATACAAAAAGCTAGGAAATATATCATTAATAACAGAAAATAGACATTAAACTAGCAATGGTTGGTTTCTAAAGGTGTAAAATATACCCAAAGAGATTTGGGAAGGACATTTTCAAAACTAAATCACTAAATTTAGAAACTACACCATATAAATATTATTTGAAAAAAAAATGAGATATATAAAATTTATGATTGCATATACATGTGATTGGGCAACTTGGTGTAGCATGTATTTCATTATGATAAAGTAGATTCAATGAATGAGAAATGTCTCTAGTAGACAATGATAACCTTATTGCAAAGTGGAAACTAAATAAGCAACCAAGTGTTGTAGATGTGTGGCGACAACCAATTTAGTAAGATGATCCCTTTCATTTCCAGCGATGCCAAGGACTTTCTTCACATAGTATATATTTAATAGTGGACCGACTTGATCTTGGATTCATTATGCTCCACTACTACCATGCCCCATGCAATTTCGGGACAGGATCATTATTCCAAAGTCATGTCTTACACCTAACCAAGTAGATTTTTAGACATTTAAGTTTAAACCAGATAGTTTTGATTATTTTGAAGTTGAATAAAGCCTCAGCCACTAAGGCCATAGCGAAAACCCACACACTTATTTTAGATTGTCCAATCATGGTATAGGCCATAGTGAAAACCCACACACTTATTTTAGATTGTCCAATCATGATATAGGTGAGTTAAACTGAACCACTTTAACCTAATTTGCAAATTTAATGCACATCTACCACTAACAAGGAATTTCACATATTTCAATTTTAAAGAATAAAGAATTAAGATTGGGAAAGGATTTCCATTGGTTTGTCTTTCAATATACATAATCCTTATGCATCAATACTAATAGGTAGTCTGGGTTATAAGGGAGTGGTGCTTAGTATTAGTAAGTTTGTTGGACTACTTTTCTTTCTTTTGTTAAAAAAAAAGAGTAAGTCTCATCAATAGTACTACATGGTATCATTTCACATAAGTTCTTGAAAAATGCCCATTTTTAAGTGTTTGGAAGACCAAGGATCCTGAATGAAACCTTGATTCAAAAGGGTGATCATTTCACATACGTTCTTGAAAAATGCCCATTTTTAAGTGTTTGGAAGACCAAGGATCCTGAATGAAACCTTGATTCAAAAGGGTGATCATTTCACATACGTTCTTGAAAAATGCCCATTTTTAAGTGTTTGGAAGACCAAGGATCCTGAATGAAACCTTGATTCAAAAGGGTTTAATCCCACGACCTTTGGTAAGGTTGGTACCCTGTCACTTCTCTGTCACCCATGCTTATGTAATCGGCATTGGTAACCCATGTTATATTATTTTCGCTAGTGTGATGTCTTTCTCCTCCACAATCGATGCTGACAAACCCTAGTGCCCAAAATATAATTACGTAATAAAAGAATTTTTTTTCAACCAAAGAATATGAAAAAAACAAGCTTCAATGACGATTCTGGACGCTTAAAAACCGTGTCGAGCTAGTTTAAAATATTCGAATAATACCTGGTTGAGCATTAACATTAACAGCTAATAAACATAACAGCGCGTTCATGGCCATCCAAGCGAGGGTACCTCTTCTTCCCATGGTTGGATCAATTTTCAAAAAGTCTTCGGTTTGCACAAACCTCACGGTTTCTTTACGAAGTCTCGCGGTTTACATTGTTTCTGGCTTACAGAAACCTTATCAGGTGTTTCATGCCGTCAAATTGATTTGTATCTCAGCTATTACCAGCCTTAATGACAATGGAGGTTTTCAACCAAATTTCTCTATTAACACAAACCCAGACTGATCAACCTTCACCAAGGAGCTTCCCAATCCAGATTTATGTATTCATACAAGCCCGACCACCTTTCATAAAATCAGCATAAATCATATTTTAGTGAGCACATTTTATTTATAGTTTAATTCATATATGTGGTAATTAATTGCAGAAATCTGTTGACAATCAAGGATGTCAGATTGCATGAAATTGGACGGGATTGGAACAAAGGTCTCATCATTGAAAATTCCAGGAGGTGCACCTTACCTAATATTTGTCTTAACCACGGAGGGACTTATCATAAACATTTATATCAATATATTTGAATAACTTTAACTAGTGTTTATGTTTTGAACTTTATTAGAGAATTTTATTATTATTATTATTTAGAATTGGTCAGTCTTAAGGATATTTTAGTTAGTAGAGTTTTTATTGCTAACTACTTTATCAATTTAGAGGTCAAGAGGTCTGCTAATTTGACTAGCCAGCAAATTCTTTTGAATTGATTTACCTAAATTTGCCTCTCATAAATCCCACATAT
>APFE030983554.1:0-10573 GCA_000404065.3 Pinus taeda
TGAGAGAAGACTTCTAAGGTCAACATAGTAGAAGGTTGGTAGTATGACAACAATTTTCAAAATTTGTTTGAAAATGAGTATACTATGGACAATCTAAAAGAAAGTGTTTTTCATCTTCCACCCTTATAGTATTGAAAATGTGATTGACTCTTTCAAGCCATAATGTGATGATGATGAAGATGATTAATGTTAGCTAAAGTCTATATGGTCTATTGGACATTAAGAGGGTAAGAGAATAATCAACATTATTTAAAATTTTGTTTCAATGCTAGAAAATCAATGATAGAAGTCGGTCAACATAATAGAAGGTTGGTAGTATGACAAATATTTTCTTTTTTTTTTTTTTTTTTTAAGTGAGTATACGATGGACAATCTAAAAGAAAGTGTTTTTCATCTTCCACCCTTATAGTACCAAAAATGTGATTGACTCTTTCAACCCATAATGTTTTGAATATTGACCAATGCACTATTTCACTATGAAGCTCATGAAAATTAGTTCTTATCTTAGCAACATTGATTTTCCTCTTTGCACTAGTCAAGATAGAAATATATTTTTGATTTTCGAGGTTGGGGTTGATCATCTCCTTGTAACAACTTAGTTTTTTTTTTCCTCTAACACCATATCACTTGATTTGTAAAATGTTGTGGATATTCCATTGGACAATTGGTCACATCAAATCTAATAAAATTGTGCTTAAAACTTTGAAATCTATATTACGAGGGTTAACTTCCCCTTATATTTTTAGATCTATTAACTACATTTTATTGTGTATGCATGCAAATTATAATTAAGAAAAAAATAGAGAAATATGAAATTAAACGCACAAACCTCAATTGAAAACAAGATATAACCTAATAAATCTTTCGAGACAAAACCCAATTGGAAGTTGAGGTTTCTCTTTTCTCTATCTCTAAATGTAAATGGATGTAAGTACAAAGAAGCAAGACATGTGGCCTATGGGCTACTATAATCCATACATCCTCTCGTTTTTCTCTCTTCCTATCCACTCTTACACTGCTTATTTATGGAACAAAATGTACTCCAACAGAATGACACCCCTATTCCTCCTAGTATCTCGGTTATAACACAACCTGATAGTCTACTAGGGGTTGAGCTTTACTCCATATCTTAACTAGAGTTACAATGTGGATTTTGGAGTCCACTTTATCATGATCATGTGGTTAGATAATTTTCCATGAATAATGGGGTTAACATCCTATTGACTTATGTTATTTACAAAATGAAGCTCAACTTTCGGGTGGCATAAATTTTGTCTACGGAGTCTGGTTGAGGTGATTATTATGTCATTAGAAAGGTATTTGCATGTAAAATGGTACAAAAAGGTGAAATGCTTAAGCAAAAAAAAAAAATTTCTCATGAAATTTCATTTGATACCTCAAACAATTGTTGAAAGGTTTTAGACTCCGATTTGCTAGACTTGGCCCCGTAGGTAAAAATTGTTCTATGAGATGATTACTCCATTTTTTCCGCTTTGAAAGCTTCAAAATGGATGAAGAACAACATAATTATCCAATTTAGATAATCTCCCATAAATCCTGCTTAAATTTTGGAGTGTTAATATTTTTAATATTATCCTTATTCTGCAAAATGCCTCCTCCTTTGCCTTCCATTGATTTGGCCAAGATTGGGCATCCCTATGTCATCCACGCTCGTGCCAAAGGTGGGGGTTTTGGATATAGTTAGAATTTTTTTTATGAAACAACTTGGTTTCCGTGTTGTATAGATTTTTTTATATATAGAAGTTACCTTGGCATCACCATGCTTCAACGGGGGAAAGGTTTTATTCAATCAAGAGGATGGGGTAGGGAGTATATCTTTTAATATTTAGATTGTAGGTTTTAAAGTACTTTTACATCTATTAAATATTCCTCCACAACTCTCTTGAGATATTGTAACGCCAAACCTCACATCCATATAAAATAATAGTAGTGATGAATGTCTAAAAAAGTATTTTTTTTTTACAATCTCATAATCAAATATTTGCTAACTTACAATTGTTTTCAAGCACATAATAAGCTTTAGATCCCTATTTATCATTTTATTAACTCTATAATTCCAAGTGAGCTTGATATGGTTGCCAATTCCAAGGTATCTATATAAAGGAACTTCCTACAAGTAAAGGTTGTCATATATGAAAGTATAATATATGATCTTTTTGGATTTAATTATGATGAATTTATTTTTGTCACTATTAATAGTCATAACCATGTTAGGGCATAAATAATGGGGGATTGTTAGATGCTTTCCAAGATCGTAATGGTTTCTTTCGAAAAGAGCAATATTGTCAACATGAAGGAAAGGGTTATGATTATACAAGTGAGCATAGGGCCAACAAAATTTGCATCTTCCAAACACTCTTCTAGTTTCCCATGTATATGCCAAAAAGGGTAGGTGATAAGGCACACCCTTGCATGACTCCAATGTTGAATATACTTTCTTCTGACTAATCGATAGTGGTCGTCATTTTGGAAAGGATATTGTCATAAAATTATGTCACAACAACTTTCAACTTGGTAGGAACTATGACCTATTGTAGCCTCCTCAATAGTTTTATGCCACGAATGATGTCACAAGTTTCTTTCAAGTCAAAAAAATGACAAAAGAGATCAAATTTTTTATTTCAACACTCTTTTGTAATGATTCTAAGAGTAACAATATGGTCCAAAATTGAAAGATATCTCCCAAATACAACTTGGCATTTAACCCTTTTACCATGTCTTTCAAGGCATAGGCTAATCTTATTTTCCACAATAATTATGTACAACTTCTCTAAAATGTGGCTAGTTATGATGGTCCTATCGTTATGGAAACAATTTTATCCCTGCTTTTAAAGATAGACATAATGAGGCTCTACATCCAATGCTTAGGGAATCATTACTTCATTGACAAATTAAAGGTCTTGTGTATGGGAGGGATGATGATAAACCCTTCCACTCTAACAATTTCATCTTTATAGCCTTCAATATTCTTAGCTTTTCTAATAATGAGTTATTTAATCACATGCATAATGTTTTTCAAACAAAATATATCAACCTCTCTAGGGGCATTCAAAATGGTGTCTATGACAACGGGGGATTCATAGAGGTTTACGAGGTAAGAATTCATGTTCTTTAAAGGAATCAATTATTTTCTTTAGTTTTATGAATTATAATTTTCCTCCAAAACTTTCTATGAATAGATTTAGAAAGGTACAATAAGTACTATTACTTTCTCTATAAATTTTGTATACCATCTTTTCTTCCTTTTATTAAGATCCTTGTACATATTTATTTGATCAAGTTTTAAAGTTTTGTAAGGAGCATTCTTAATCGAATTTCTAGCAAATTAACAATCGTTACCCTTCTAGGCATTATTTATATTAATAAATTTATATGAAACCTCAATATAGTTCAACTTACTAATCGAAGTAGAAAGGTTTGTAGTAAAAGTATTGTACAGGTTTTTGATGTTATCCTTAGAAGTTAAAGTTGCAAATTTTTATTTAAATCCTTTAAAAAGATATATATTTTACTTTTGTAAAAAATGTTCCTTTGACTCTCACAATTCTATTGCATGTGGCTATTTTCATGGTAAAAGTCAGGATTATGGAAATTTAAGAGGTTAATATTGGCAATTTGGTTGGAAATTTGGATATCGTATATCATATAATACATGACACTCTTGCCAGGCCCACAAATACAAGTCATATGGTTTGGGTTTGTCCCCTTAATTACACTATTGCAAATTATATGTCCTTGAGAATTAGAAAGATGATTAAATTGGAAATAAATAAATTCTTGGTTAGGTCTTTAATGTTTGTTTTATATGTTCTATCTAAATCAAGGTCCGCATTTAGTTAAAGAAGATTAGGGTTGGAATAATTGAATAGAAGAATCTTTTGGTTAGTTGTAGATATAGAATTAAAGGTTCCTAACAAGCAATAGGATATTACATTCATTTCTTAGATTATGAATATCTCGTTCCTCTTAGCGTTCATGCTAGAGATTTCGATCCAAATGTATAGATTGAGGGGGTCTATCTTATGAAGTTGAGTGGGGGGAGAAACATTTTTTTTCATATAACAAAGTAATTCTCCAATTCGTTAGTGATAGGATTTTTTTATTTCTTGAGGACCACAAAATAAGTCCATCTATGTCAAGGATATTACATTCATCATGTTCCCATATTTCGAAAAATAGCATAATCTAAATTTCACTTGGGATCTATGTTGACATAACACATTTATGCCATGAAAAGACAGGACATTTATGCTATGGAAAGCCACACCAATTCCAAAATATGGTTTAGGAAGTTCAAAATTCTTATTTATTACTTTCATTTTGGTCTATATCTCTATTAGTAACTTTCTTATTTCTAATTATTTCCCATTTCCCTTCATTTCTGGCCTCCTATGACTTTTAAACCTTGTTTCTTAATTAAGCTTAGTATGATAGAATGAAGACCTCATTTATAATGATTCTTGTCCCTTTTAAGCTTGGAGATTTACTGAGTATGCCATCATTATGGTCACTAAAACTTATCCTAAAATGTATTAGTCTATGTTTATGCTCTCATATTTTTCTCAACATTTTTGTTACTATAAGATAATTTGTTACAATTTCTAAATTATGTGTGAGTTCGTCTTTTACTATTGCTAACTTGTTCTTATCTTTCTACACTTTTATATCAAAGATATTTTATTACACTCATGATCCTATTAGATATTGATTTTATATATTGACTTTGCTTGGTCTCCCCTTGTTAGATTGAGATTTTGACATACCTAGTGAAGTGCTTATAATTTAAAAGTAAAATTAAATTAAAATCTTAAATAAGTAATAAGTGAATAAAATAACTTATACAAATGTTATTAATGATGCAGTATATTACTATGGAATTTTGCAGGTATATTGTTGCAAAGTTAGTACCGATGCAATATAGTAAACCGTAGAATATATACTTCATCAAAATAAAGTATTAAATAAGATTTAATATTTTTAAAAATATTAATTCTCAGATTCCAATCTAAATTATTTAATCGAGATTTTTGAAAAGACTGTAAACATTATTCTCCATATCCATATTAATCAAAATCTAAACAAGCCCCAAGAATCAAATATTTTGAAACACAATTTATTTTGGATGAAATGTAAAATAAGAAAGTTATACCGATGCAATATAAAGTAAACGATATATATACTTTATTAAATTAAATAATTATAAATAAGGATTTAATGATATTTTTAAAAATTAATTTCTATAATCACATGTCGTAAATTAACTTAATATGATATTTTTTTTTGAAAATACCTGTACATTATTTTCCTATCCATTTTAAATAATCTAACAAGCCCCAAAAAGGATCAAATATTTTGAAATACAAATTTATTTTAGAATGTAAAATATGAAAAGTTTTTGCACATAAAGATGTTTGATCCCTCTCAACACTTCATAGATCCATGGTATATATTTATAGTCTTGAAAATCCTTTTGGGTATTGTGACTGTGTAGAGTAAATACTAATAGTTTAAACTTGAAAATATAATAAAAAATTGGCAAAATGTGAAATAATAAGACTAGCTAGAAATGTTTTCACCATAAGAATATATGGTTTTCAATTGATTTATATGATATTTAAACACCCTCTTTTAACCATATCTACCACATTAATCATATATTTAAACATCGAACAAATTAATCATATTAAAATATTTTGTTAGTTATTAATATATTTTTAAATACTCATCCATATTACTTATATTGATATATTTTATGTTGGGAATCATTATTGTGTTAGTCAATCATCATTGCATCGCCATAGATACAGATCCAAGAGAGGCGATTAGTCCATATTGGGGAACACATAGGGAGCGTTACTTTATCGAATATACAACATTTAGTTTTTAACCCACATTAAATATTTTTCTTTTTATTAATATTTTTTAAATGCCACATATCAATTTCATATTAGGATTTAAATGGATTGTATATCACATGATTATTAGGAAGTTACCAAATTTCGTATTTTAAGTTATTTTTCACTTTACACATTGAAATATTTTATATGATTGATATTAAAGTATTATTATTATTCTCTTTCTATATACGAAGTTAATATTGAAATATATTAATTAATATGGGTCTCAAGTTATCTAAGGCGGTTGGGTAGAATGGTTGTTATCTTCCTAGCAATGTCTAATTCCTTGTGAGTAACATGATGTTTAGATATCGATTAGAATCGTTGTAATAGTTATACGCCTATTCTTGTGTTGAGGGCTATTTCCCTTCAAAATAAAATATTAAATAACATGGATATTTAAACATTAAGGTACAAATTTAAGATTATTCAATTTTAATTTGTTTATCTTTTTTCAAAGTTGATATAAAATTATGTAAATTAACATTGAGATCCAAATATTCTATTTATAGTTAAGAGTAAAAGTGAAATATTTTTACCACATCTGCTTCATACTGTGTTGTAATATAGAAGCCAACCATGAATAGGCAAGAGTGAGACAATGAGATTAGTGATGTTTATAATGCTTTTGTAAATATAAACTAAACAAAACATATATGTTCAATTTTTGTGTTTTTACCATATAATAAATCACACTAATAACTTATTGAAAACAGAAAGAAATTTAAAATAATTTATATTTAAATATGATTATGATGATGATAATAATTAATGTCCACTAAGACCAATGGATGACCTAAAGAAAATAATAATCTAATTGTGATCCTCCAAAATCATGTGGTCTATCAGACCTTAATAAAATAAAAATCTAATTGTGATTCTCCAAAATCTTATTTCTATGATAAAAATTTAGGGAAAGAAGTTCTCCAATATCACTATAGTTGGGTTGACTTAATAATTGAAGAAGATTCGAAGCATGTGAGGGAAATGAGAGCGGATGTGAGTAAGAGTTGGGAAATATAAGAGGAAGTGTTTTTCGGTTTCCACCCTAGTAGTGCAAAGTTGACAGTTGGGAAATATAAGAGGAAGTGTTTTTCGGTTTCCACCCTAGTAGTGCAAAGTTGACAGATTCTATCATCCAGGGAGTTTTGGGAGTGAGCACCCCCTAATTTCACTTCGAAATTCATGAGAATTAGTTCTAATCCTTGAGATATTCATTTTTTTCTTATATATTAAGTATTTAAAACCATTAAGCCTGCAAGAATGGAACTAGATCTATGATATGATATGAAGTTGTTGTGCAATTTTGAGTTACAATACTAAATCCCGTGATTTAGTGCGTGAAGTTTGCATGTGGTGTGTATGGGTTCACGTAGAGTTTGTAATGATAGTGTTTGCAATCCGTCCACTCCATGTCATGTGTGCATTAGCTCCATCTAAGTGTCCATTCTTCTCAAAAAAATAAATAAATACAAATATAAATATTTAAAAACATTATGATAAATTCTTCTTAAACAAGAAATTTTTAATTATTTAGAAATTCAATAATCAAATAAAATAAAATAAACAAACCAATTTGAGTTAGAAATTATAAATTAATTATTCAAAGACATTACAAGAAGTTAATCATAAACTTAAAGTTTTTAATTATTTGAAAAAAAATTGTTTGATTAACATCAAAGAAATAATTAAGAAAAATATAAACTATTTTATATTCAACCATTTTAATTATGAAGAAATTTTAATTAGTAGTCCAAGTTTGAAAAATGTTAATTAATTTTCGTGTCTAAAAAAGGTGGTTATGTTTAGGATATATTTTTGTTTTTCAACCACAGAATTAAATAAGTTTCCAAGCTTCTAATTTAAAGAATAAAGACCTTATAGCAATATTTTTAAATTAATAAAAATAATAATTAAATTAATTTTCAAATATTTTTATAATATTTTTAAATAAATATATATAAACAACAACGACTTTCCAAAAGAAACTTAATCATATAAAAAATTATATATATAAATTTTAATATAGAATAAAATAAGTAAATTATTTGGATTTATATATATTAAGTATTTAAATATATTTTTATATAGTTCTTCCAATATACATATTAATTAAAAATAATAATAAAAAATAATTCATACTTATTTTAACTAATTCTTCTCAACCTGTGTTAATTTGTTATTTAATTTATTGAAAAACCTCTAACTAACCGCGGTAACTTATCTAATTAAATAATGGTTATAATCTTGTCTTAACTAACCAGTCAAATCTAGCCGTTGTCGATATAGCCGTTGGAGGTTCCCCTCTATCTATTTAACATGCAAAGCATGACTTGTTTATTCAACTTATCCCGACGATGAAGCACACTGGTTGGTTCAAACGCATGAACAAATAAAATATCATGTAATTTAACATGCAAAGCGTGACCTGCTCATTCAACTTATCCAGACGATGAAGCACACTGGTTGGTTCAAACGCATGAACAAATAAAATATCATGTAATTTACGCCCAAAATCTCACATAAAAATAAATCAAAACATCTAAAAATTATATAACAGTGGACAGTAAATAATAATAATTAATAATTCTTTTAACTTGTTATTCAACTTATTCTAGAAGAGCCGTTGGTAACGAGAATAAATTCAAGACTTCTAAAAAATTAATCAATCAAATTCGAAAAACTTCGTCAAAATTTTTTTTACCACACTTATTATTATTATTATTATTTAATTGCATATATATTACATATTAATATTATTCCTCACATATTATTATAATTATTTATTTATTTATATAAAAAATTATACTTTTCAAAATAATGAAAATTTTTAAAATATAAACATCTAACTTGTATATATTAAATATCCTTCTCGCATATTATAGAATTATTATTTATTATGTATACTATAAATTTAATACTAATATTCAATCTTATAAGTTCAAAATAATGTCTTATAAGTTCAAAATAATGAAAATTTTGAAATATAGACATTTACCTTTCTACAATGTATTAAAGAATTTTGAAATTTTTTATAATAAAAAACTAGGAAGCTTACATATATGTTTGAAGGTGTTTTTTCTAATGTAAAATGATATGTTATATACTTATGTTCGCAATTGTTGTATCTAAAAGATGATATTTTGTATTTATGTTTGCATCCGTTATTTGTGAAGAATGTTATCTCATAAATGAAGATCAAATTTTTTTATTGCCTTTCAGTGTGATAATGAAGAAGTGATGACTATGCATCGACAGATTGAAGATCTACAACGGTTGATTAGGTGACAATGTTTTTATCAAGTTTCTAATTCTAAAAATCATATTTTTTTTATGTTTTTGAAAACAATGCTAACAATTTTGTTACGCTTTTATAGTCGAGTGAAAGGTGACTGGCTTGATGGTCTTGGATTAAAAGAGCTTCAACAGTTAGAGCAAAAGCTTGAATCTGGACTGACTCGTGTTAGATCAGAAAAGGTAAGTTTCAAGAAACATTTTAATTTATCAATTATTCTAAGAAAAATATTAATATTTATAATTAATAAGTACAATACTTTATATCTCGCTAAAATAAAAAATATACGTCCATCTTTTAAAAGTTGATTATTTAGAAGTTGAATTACGTCCATTTAAAGATTAGGTTCTTTCACTGTGAATCATTGTCATAGTTTTCGTATTTTATGCATATGAGATTAATGCAAATAAAAGATGTAGCCAAGCATCATGTGCAGCCTAAATGACTCCGTGCTTTTCATGATGGTTGCGCAATAGCATAAATAATATTTTTCCCTGGATTTTTAGATATATATATGATCGTAAAATTTCAGTTTTCGTAAAGTAACATATATTATGTAGAGTAATGGGAAGGGTAAAGTAAGATATATTAGGTAGAGTAATGGGAAGGGGAAGGGGGCGGATTTTTTTAATTTTAATGAAATTATTGTGAACAAGTATGTATGGGACTTAGGCATCCAGACCAACAATTAAGTGGAAATTTACAATTTGGATATGGGGCTCCTTTTTGTCATAAAAAGTGAAATAAAAAACATCATAATTTTGGGGGATTTCTATCTGATTATTAGGTACCTCAGAAACTTCTCCCTTGCCAAGGACTATCATATAAGCCAAACTCTTCTTCATGCTCAGAGCATCCTCTCCTCCCTTAAAAGAGCATCCTCTCCTCCGTTAAAACCTTTCAAGTTTGGCATATCCTCTGAAACCTTAACACTGAAGCTGATCTAATGGCCAATAATGCCTTTTGTTTTTCAGAAGGAACTTTAGAAATCAATGGGGTCTAGGCATCAAGACCAACAATCAAGTGGAAGTTTACAACTTGTATATGGGGCTCCTCCTAGCTATAAAGAGAGAAATAAAAAACATCATAATCCTGTGGGACTCTTATCTGATGATTAAGCACCTCAAAAACTCCTCCCTTGCCCAGGGCAATCATCTAAGCCAAACTCTTATTCGTGCTCAGAGCATCCTTTCCTCCTTTGAAACATTTCTAGCTTGTCATATCCTTCGAAACGTTAACATTGGAGCTGATCTAATGGCTAATAAAGCCTTTCATTTGTTAGACGGAACTTTGGATATCAATGGGGCCTTTAGCACATGCTCTATACCCTAACCGCTTTATGCCCCCGCCCCCCACGCCC
>APFE030983564.1:2493-44965 GCA_000404065.3 Pinus taeda
CATACCGATCAAGTATCATTTTCTCCGGGAACAAGTGCTGGAACAAAAGGTCAAATTGGAATATGTTCCCTCCAAGGAACAAGTTGCTGATATTTTCACCAAACCATTGCCCAGGGAGACATTTTAATACCTCGGACAGAAGCTGGGGGTTGTTGATGCATCATCCTGCTGTTGAATCTTGTCTGTTGTACGTAGGTGGATACACGTACATTTGCCGGTCTATGTGGGTCGAATGGGTCTATCAAAGATCATCTGGCACAGGTTCAAGGGAAGCATATATTCTTTTAATGATGCATTGTTGGCATTATCTTAGAAGTGCTTGGTTTGATTTCTCAAGAGTTTTCTGGTGGAGTAGATCAATGTGTGCTGGTCTGAAGGTTGATTCTGCTGATAGTTGTTCTTGTCTCTATGTCATGTACTTCTTTTCATATCAAGGTCATGTAACAGCCTATTTTGGTTTCCCCACTATGCATGGGATGAATGAGTTTTGTCTATCTTGTGTATTCCCACTTGGATGGGAGATGGATGTATGTATGAGTCTTGATGATAGGAAGGTTACTTATAATGTATGGAGTCATGTTCTTTCTTGTAGAATATCTTTTTGTAGACAACATTTCAGCACAGAGCATATACAAAGGGGGAACTCATTCAGAATTTTCAGCAGGTACTCAAGGGGAGTATGGTAGTCCGCCCCTTTGCCCTTGATGTCAAAGTGGGAGAGTGATTGATTGTTGTTGCCATCAAGTCCAAAGGGGGAGATTGTTGGCATTATGACATATGTTGTACTTGATGGCAAGCCACTCATCTTAGATGATAAATTATAGTGCAGCAAAGTTATTTTCTGGTTCCGCAGGTGCTTAGATCAAAAGATGCAGTCATCGGTAGGTTGCACAAGAGAACCGTTGAAAATGTGCAGATATTTTCGTAGGTCTCCTGCACAAAAGGTGCGAACCGAAAAGTTCATGCACTTTCATGCAAAGAAAAGTTCCTTTCATGCAGAGAAAAGTTCACGCACTTTCATGTAGAGAAAATTTCACGCACTTTCATGCAGAGAAAAGTTCCTTTCATGCAAAGAAAAGTTCACACACTTTCATGCAGAGAAAAGTTCACGCACTTTCATGCAGAGAAAATCGCACGCTCATGGGAAATATTATGGTTGGTTCATGGTATTAGTTTGACAATTTTTTATCCTATGGTTTTGGTCCGTGGTATTTAGTCCTTGGTATTTGAACCTATGGTTTTGGGCCATGGTATCTTGTCATAAGTGTTGATCCCATGTATTGGGTCCATGGTATTGAATTGTTATGGTTTTTGGTCCGTGGTATTGTGAAAGGCCTAAGGCTATAAAAGAGGAAGGAGATCATTTGGCAATGCATCTTCTGAATTATTGAATATCTGATAAAGTGCTAGATCTGGAATATTGTGATTGGGTTATGGTGCAGATTTGGATCTGAATGAAGAAGGAACCTGAGCGCAAGGAGAAGGATAAGTTCTATTGATGGGTCAAAATCTTAAGGCTGGAATAGTGGTTCAGTGAAGCGAAGGTGCGTATACATGTTGTTCTTGTAAGGGAAAGTCACGTATACGTAGTCTGAAAATTTATGAAACGTGGTCCCTGGAAGGAAGAGAAGGTTGTAGTCTTCTGCAGGTAGCAACCTGCGTACTAGTATCTTAACTAGTACAAGAACTAAGGGGGTTGTAGCTCCCTTCTAGGAGAAGCTAGAAAATGAGAGAGGGTTGTAGCTCCCTTCTAGGAGAAGCTAGAAAATGAGAGAGGGTTGTATCTCTCTGCAGGTATCAGCCTGTGTACTGGTAAAGGACTGCACCAATATAGAATCATTGTAAAAAGATGTTTCTAATTGAAAAGATAGAGACATATTGCAGCAGGTGGTTTTCACCCACATTGCGTTTCCACATTATATCTTGTGTTCTTGTGTGTGATTGTCTTCTGCTCTATTTTTCTGTTCCTGGTTACTATTTATATGATCCTGATGCACAAATTAATGTTCAACATCTGTAGAATATTTTAAATTATAAGTTTGTATGGTATATGCGGGTTTCCTTATCTGTAGTTGCATATATACGCGGTTTTCTCTAACTGAAAAAAGAAATAATTGACCGGATAATACTGATTCACCCCCCCTCTCAGTATTATTTCCAACAAAATATACATCAAAATACCCCATTTGTACACATTCCACAAGTACAATGATTGAAGTGTGTGCGACTGTGACCCAAAAGTGTCGTTTTACAACAACAAAGATGTTGTGATCGTGAAATGCACCTAAAGATGTTCTAACCAATGCGACGACACTTGAGACCATAGAAGGAAACTTGAAGCACATATAATAACATGATACAACACTTGATGATTAAGGCGGCAGTGATAGTAGGCTCCAAAATTTGAATGTAGTGAAATTTTGGAGGGTGTTGTAGCAATGACAACATGTACCTATTATTATTAAAAACATTCAAAAGATGAGCTTTCTTAACTTCAAAGTGATTATTATTAGAGATCCTTAATTCCTGGGTGGCTAGGGTGTTAAGGATACCAAATTTCTGAGCAAGGTGATGATGGGAATTAGCATGAAGTTATTGTTTAGTGTGAGTCCTTTTTCAGAAGAATTGATGGGAAAGAGAGCTATCATCATTCTTGGAAACAAGGATGTCAAGGAAATGGATGCTCCCATTAACCTTAACTTCCATTATGAATTGGATAAATTTAGACTGACTATTAAGATGCTTTTTAAAAATTTATAACTTCTCAAGGCCACGAGGCTAGATATCAAATGTCCCCTTATCAAAAATATGTATGCCCCCCCGCCCTCTTTGTTGAATTTACAACTATGGTTAGTCTTCATAATGTACGTGTGGTTACGTGATGTGATTATCGTTATCATTGCAAAACATATATATTTTTTATAAGTAAGCACCCACAGGGGATTTGAACCCGTGACCTATCGCAAGGAGAGCCTTAATAGTGCACCCATTCACCATCAATCCAAATCATCATGGGCATAATTGTAAAGAATATTTATAAATTCTTGAGTCAAAAGAAAAATTATTTTGTGTCAAAGTCCCATTGCGACTTTGAAAATATGTAAATTTGAATTTTTTAGATTTAAATTTTGGCTCCAAAAAGTGACAAGTCGGCTTCCCTCCAAGTCAAGTCGGCCCTGGACAAGAGACACGGCTCTTCACCCAAGACAAACTACTATATAAAGGCAGCTTGAGCTCCTCATTTGGCACATTAGTCTCTCACTCAAGACAGTTTCTAGGCAAAGGCAATGAAGGACAAGAAGGATGAAGAAGGACAGGAAAGGAGGACAAAATACTCTCTCTCTCTCTATCTAGCATCTCGCACATGTGGTATAGTCTCTCTCTCTCTCTCTGTGTGATTCACATATTTATAGGGAAACTGTTGCTCGTGGGCCAAAATTTTTTGGGTCACTGGGGGACGAAATTTTGGGCTACTGGACAATTATTGGGAGGCTAAAATTCTTGGATCAGACAGGGAGAATGAGGTGAAGGATCAGTTTAGGTGACTTGACTTGGAGGAGAAGACTAGGTTTGACTATAGGTCTAGGTGTGTCTCTTATTGAACACGAATAATTTCTCTATTGTAAAGGTTGTTGGGTTTTTCCCCGTAGTGGGTTTTCCTAGGGTAAATCTTGTCTCTCTTTTATGCATTGTGATCTCTATTGTTCTAGTGTTCTTTATTGTTGAATTTCTAAAGTATAATTGTTGAATGATAAATTGGAAGAAGTTAAAGAAAAATCTACATCAAAAGTAAATATCATAATTTCATAAATATTATGCTAACCCTAAGTGCATTAGAAAATCAATACTCTTTACCATTAATTAGTTTTATTTATTATTTTAATCATTCTTTTAACTTTGACTTGATATTTATGTCTTATTTCTATTAATTATTTGTCCGACAACTATATTTTTGACTTTTGATTATTTATTTGTCTAGCGACTATTTCCTTCTTTGACTTTTCCCGCTAACTCTCTTTGTCTCTCTCCTATTAAATCTTGTAGCTTGATTAGATTTTCTTCATCATTTTGTCCTACTGATGAACCACACTAGCTAGTTCAAAACATTAACAGGAATAAATCCTAATGTGATGGATCCAGAAGAATAATATATAAATAAAAACATTCCCAAATAAAAATATCCTTACAATGTAACTAAATAATTGACATTACCTTACTTCTACTATAATGGATGTCTATAAAATCACACTATTACACTACAAAAAATAATCAACATTACCTTACTTCTACTAACTTAGATGTTTGTAATTTGTTTTGTTAAAAATTATAAGAGTTGTCTCCTTTTGGGATGATCAAGTGGTTGACACAATGGGATGTTAGCCCCTCCACTTGGTTTCAAATCCCAACAGGAAACATATTTGGCCTATTATGACAATGTAGCCTACTGGATATACTCTTGGTGTTATAGTTGCAGCGACTAGGTTTTATCTTTGGCTTCATGCATATTAGGGCCAAGGAGTTATCAATTTGCAATGGTAAAAAGAGAAGAAGGTTAAAATACACTATTATGCTAGAAATTGTAAAGTCGATATTAATTAAACTACTAGCATAGATGTTAGTTAAAACACACACTACCCTAGATGTAACTAAATAATCAACATTGCCTTATTTTAATTACACTAGATGTTTGTAAAAAACCACTAGAAATTGCAATAGCTAAAATTTCTCCTCATGGGATGACCAAGTAGTTGGCACAATGAGATGTGATCTCCTCTACCTAGTTTCAAATCCCATGAGTGGACATCTTTGGCTCGTTGATAAGGCTCAAGGACTAGGCTTCCACACCCTTGTGGAATCTCAGCTCTTGCTAAGCTATAAATATCTCGTATATTTGTCTTTTGGGTTGTTGGATATACTCTCAATGTTATAATGGAAACTGCTCGGTTTAATCTTGGGCCTCACCAATATTATTCCAACAACTTACCAATTCACCATGGTAAAAAAATAAAAATAAAATGCAAGAGTTAAAATACAATATTATACTATAAATTGCAAAGTCAATAATTAATTAAACTACTAACATGGATGTTAGTAAAAACACACACTATTATATTATAAAGTGAGAATAATTAATTTCTCAAGTCTGTAAAAATTATTATAATTAAGTTATTAATTAGTAGTGATGATAATCATAAATGTTGATTGACTTATAATTACTATTAAAAAAATTCGTACCACTTAAAATGACTTATGAGTGCACTTTTACCAAATAACTCTTTCTCTTGAGTTGTTGACCTATTTACTTCCATTCGAGGAAAACTAGTTCTTAACCAATTAAAAGCAATTTTAAATCTTACTTCAATAATAAAATGTGATTTCAACCTCGATAATATTAACAAGAAATTCATTATCCTTATGGTTATCGTTTAGGCTACCTCTAATGGAGTTATATACCTTTTAAGTAGTGGGGAAATGAGACTCACACTTTTCTCACCGAGATTCAAATTCCCAATAAAACTTAGCTTAGTGTGATAAAGCTAAAATAGTAGACACCTCTTTATAAGTGAATTCCTCAAAAATATATATATACTCTTAAAAGTCTTAGTCCGTGCTAAATCATAAATTATTAGTATATCAAATCTACAAACACTTAAATATTCGTTTGAGTTATAATTACATACTCTTGAATTATAATGATAACCAATCTATCTTAACTAATTACCAATTCTCATAATTAAAAAAAAAAAAAAAAAAAAAAAAAAAACACATTTAATTTTAGACACTGCCTTAATTACAAGTTAAACTCTTAAAAAAATTGAACTACTCTCCATTTAAAAATAAAAGTGAAGAAAAACGATTTCTTCTATTATAATGATAATCAATCTATCTTAACTAATTGCCAATTTTCATGATTTAAAAAGAACATTTAATTTTAGACACTGCCTTAATTACAAGTTAAACTCTTAAAAAAATTGAACCGCTCTCCATTTAAAAATAAAAAGTAAGGAAAAATGATTCCTTGTATACATTGTATTAAGATATAAGCAACACGATTATGAATTTTAAAAATAAAAAGTAAGGGAAAATGATTCCTTGTATACATTGTATTAAGATATAAGCAACACGATTATGAATTTTTGTATTTGATAAAAGCAAACTTAAAGATGCATAAAAGGACACTCATTCATAATTATATGGTGAGTCCCATTTACTTTCAATATTTTTTTTGCTGTTAAATAAATTTAGAAAGGAATATATTTATTTTTTTATTTCAGAAATATATAAAGATGTTCGACATTGTTTAAAAATAAAATTTAATTAAATTGGAGAAGTAATTTATATATTTTAATAAGTTTAATGGTCCGAATTGCTATTAAAAATCTTTTATTTAAAATAAAAGAGTTTGAATATTCAATGATGTTTAAGTTAATAATAACATAAGTTATGTATTTTTCAATAAGTTTTAATAATCAAATTGTTCGGAAGAAGTTCTTATTAAAAATAAAGAGTCTTATATACTATTATTATTTTTAATTTAATAATAATTTAAAAATTAAATTATTATTATCGCATAAAATTAGAGTAGGTTTACTTGAAGCAATCATAATTAGGGTAGGTTTACCTAAAGTAATCATATTTTCTGATCAAATTAATTGGAGCTTAACTTTGAATGTATTAAGGAGAATTGACCTTGTGACTTCTAGTGACAAAGTGCTTTTAACAACAAGACTTCAACCAATTAAGCTAACCATTAAGGCTAAAATTAAATTATTGAGAAACTTTTGACAATAGTCACATAGGAGAAGAATTTTCGACACGATTCAAACCAAGCAATGTGGTTCATCATTAGAACAAGATGGAGAATCAGATCATGACATATAATTAAAAGGCAAAGTAGAGACAATTAATTTACAACGGTTAGATTGTAACAACTAGTTTTGACTCGATAAATATAGTTTATTAATAAAATATTTTGAATGTTAAATTTAACTGTTAGAATATATATATATATTTAGATATATATGTCAAATACAAAGAACAAAATAAGAGTCAACAACTAAGAACTTGTTGAATTGGCTTCTGTAATACATAGTTTTATGAGAAAAAAATTTCGGCGTAAATCACATAATAATACGTTTGTTGACCCAACCAACGAGTGTGGTTTATCATCAAGACAAGTTGGTTTGAAACGCTTAGACAAAGTTGGTTTGAAACGTGTAGACAAATGTATCTTTATTTGATTTACACAAAAAACAAATTCTTATTAAACTAAGAAATTCAAGAAATTCTAAAAATCAAACAAAAGAAATAATATCTAAAGGTAAAACTTAAATAATATTATTAAAAATAAATAAATAAATATATTAAATATAAATCACAATATAATTTACAACCTTACTACATTTATTCCATAAAATATAGTTTATTACTTTTGATATTAAATTATTATGGATCTCAATTTTATATAATATTAATATTAAATTGTATAAAATAACTATGAATAACTTTTTTGTTAATATATAATATTATTAATTTGTGCTAATTAAAAGTACGTACTATTATCTCATTTTTCTAGTTTTACTATTATCTCATTTTTCTAGTTTTGAATCTTAATAATAATATATTTTTGTAAAATAATTGATTTTGGATTAAAATTAAACATAATTATTTAGTGATTGATTAAATTATTTTTTTCCTTTTGCACTTGGGCGTTTACCCTGTTGTCGGGACGTACGGCTTTCCGCCTCCCCACCCAGGTTTAATCCCTTGATGCATGTTTCAATCTTGCTAATCCCTCGATGCATGTTTCCAGCTGCTCCGCAGCTTATATGTTGATCAATCTTGCTTCGCTGCTCTGCAGCATATTGTACAATCATGCTTCTATAAATGTGTACATTGCGAATTCAATCTCGTTTCTGTAAATATATGTAAATTGTGAATTTCGGATTAATACAACTTCTTCTAAAAAGACTCACCCCCTCATTTTTTAAATTATTTTTTTCTCTCAATTATAAATATTTAATTAAAATTAATTTTACATTTATGAAAATGGATTATTATTTACATTATAATATTTTATGTATTTCTGGACTATTTTAGAATAAGAAATAAAAAAATCATTAATATAAATTTTGTAATTAAATAATTATTATTAAATATATTTCAATTTATATCATTTAATTTAAAAATATGTTAGATTAAATTTCATTATATTTAATATATAAAATAGTAATACTTATTAAAATATTTTAACTTAAATTTTATATATTTCAATTTAAAAAATAATAAATACTTTATTGTTATAAGTCATATCATTTCCCATATAAAAATTTATAAGAATAAAACGTAATATAATTATCTCTTTGAGAATTTTAAAATTGCAAAATAACCATTCATAAATGTGATTAGAATGTCGGCACACAATTACATTGTTGTGACAATGGTACACATCAATTTGTATCCCACGTTGTCTGATTGATTACTTTCCTAAAGTCAGCTCATGTAATGCAAAATCTAGGTGGTGGAGTTTAATACAAAGTGTAGGTGGTGGTTTTTATTTGAGAAAATTAATCATATGATAATCTTAGTTAATTGAAGTATTATCTTTAACCCAATACTTCCAAAAGGAGGTAGATTCGAGTCTTTGGATTATCCTTATAGAAGCTATCTTTCAATATTTGGATTATTTGGATTATCCTTATAGAAGCTATCTTTGAAGTACAATAATTAGAATTTGTCTCATTAGATGGAGTACAAAGTTAGCCAAAGTGAATGATATGGAACATCTACTTTAATAATGACTCTTCAAGGACATATTGAAACTACACTATTCACCTGAGAAATTAGAACCAGCCAATAAAATTGCTTGATGATATAACTATGAAAAAAATTTGTCCATAACTTTGCTATGTGGCAAATAATCTATACAAAGATGTGAGCAATATATTGATGGGTAGTAATCCAATCAAACATGATGTCAACATATCGATGGGTACTTGCATTGTATACATTACGTACAAACTCCCACCACAAAGACTTTCAATTTTCGTTCCACCTTTTTTGGGGAATTATTTTCACAAAGTCATCTTCTCATAAATGCAAAGTTTAACGCAAGCAACTATAGTTGTTGGGTCACTCCCCGAATTAATCACCTCCCATGGGTTTTGGTGGATCACCAAATTTACTTAAATTAGAAAAAATAAAAAACAACACATATATATTAATTTCCTTAAATTTATTTTTCCAAAAATTAAAAAATCTTTGAAAAAAAATATTTGAAACTTGCTCTTTAATTTTTTCTCTAGAAGAAAAAGAATTTGAAAATTGCTCTTTAAATAGTCTTTCCAATAAAAATGATGGTGTTTCTAGACCATTTGTCAATTTGATGATTCCTCATTAAAGAAATAACTAAAAAGGTTTTGTATAATTAGCAACTTATTTATGAATTATGATTATTTTTAATTATATAATTAACAACTTTTTTTATGAATCATGATTAGTTTTTAGTTATATTAGATTAATGTAGCATGTATGGATCTCAAAATTTTTGTAAGTTGAATGTATTTATCTTTTTTTCTAACTTGAAAGTATGTGGACTAAAAGCATATCATAAATTTCCGAGTTCAACTTTTTATAAATATGAAAAAAAAAAAATCGTAATTATTTATTTTAACTGTTAAAGTTGTTTTAAAGGTTAATGTATGTTCTTCTTTAATAATATCTCACTTCAAGCCCCCCTTAGTAGATAATTCGCTCGACTTGCCTCATCAAAGTATCCCATGCATATGATCTAGTAGTGTTTGGACTCGTAACCATTTTTGGACGATTTTTCTTCCTTGGTTTCCACACTCCATAAACATACTTGATTTAATTAGAAACTTGAATGGGTAAAATTTCTTCATTTTGAAAGATCATATCATTCCTAACTAGCCAAATGGCCCAAAATACTATACCAGGAATATTTTTATGAAGATTGACATATTTTTCCTTAAACCAAACAAACCACTACAATATCTCCTTTTTATTTACCATTTCTTCTTACTAATTTTAGACCTTCCTCCCACACTAATTTTGTGAAAGGATATGTTATCACCATATGAGGTAAGCTCTCATCATTACTTTTGGAGAAGATGTATATTCTTGGCCCATGCCATGTTCTCTTTCTACAATCACCCCAACCGAAGTTTTTGTTTGCAAGAACTAATCAAATGAAAACTCTTTCTTTTAGATGGGTTTTTATCTTCCATACAAATTTCCATACCCATTTTCAATCATTTTCCTCCTCTTCTCTAAAGATTGTGTCATGTATCTTCCTTGATCCAGGTGGATGTTGGTGGCCACCCACCTATCCCACTTGGACGCCCACAACTGTCTCTTTCAGTTTTTCAGTTTCCTTAATTGTAGCACAATGTACTATTTTTAGCAGTTTTTCGGGTTTTGAACTTCCAGAGCCGTTTTGAGGCCCTAAATGATGTTTTTTGGGAAAATTTGGAGCAACATGGGTTCATGGACAATTGTTATTCTTCCCAAAGTTGTATTCCTCGCATAGATCTTTCTAACGAGATATTGTGCGCATCAAATGGAAATCGTATGCCAAAGTTACGACCTCGGGAAGTTGATGTACCAATTTACCCAAACTAGGCCCACAATTTTGCGTTTCATCTCCTAGGGTTATGTTTTTGGATGTTTAGGTTTTTTCATTGTTTCTCAACAATAAATAGGCCTTCGAGCCTCGTTGTAACACAATTTAGAGGCATGTAACCACTATATCTCTTCTCAGAGATAAGATACAATCACCTTAGTTAGTTTATTTTCATTTCTGTTTGTAAGCATATTTCAGTATTTTACAGTAATGAAATGACGTATTATGTCTGCTGCATCTCTGTATGTATGATTATATATGTAATTTTTTGTGTTCCTGTTTAAATCCGGATCAGTGGTATCAGAGCGATCTGCTCTTTCTCTATTTTTGTTTGCATTTCCCCAACGAGGTCAGGATATAAGGAGTTAGGGCTTGAACTGGTCGAACCTTTGCAAGACCAGCCTTGCAAATCCTGACAGCCTCCCATGGCGGATGAAAAGAAAGACGAGGGGGCAAGAGATCCTATCAAAATCTTGCTCGAAGAAGCCCTCGAGTGACAAAGGAATGCAATGATGGACAACTTTGCCCAGATCCTTCAGAGGCTACCCAGGGGCGACGCATCGGCTTCCAACAGTGACTCTGGAAAAGCCACACCCTTTAAGGTACAAGTTAATTTTGAATTCCCCATATTCGAGGGTCAGATAGACACAGATTCCATAGATAAATGGTTAAATATGCTAGAAGGTTATTTTTTTGTTCATGTTTTTTCCAGCCGGAAAAAGATTATTTTTTCTCTTCTCAAAGCAGCCCCCCACGCCAAGGATTGGTGGGAAACCTACTTCGAGTAGAAGGATGAAGGTACGAGCTCACTATTTTCAACCGCACCCACTTGGAATTCATTTCGGGATGCCATCAAAGAGCAATACTACCCTGTCAAAATCTATAAGGACGAATACATAAAGTGGACTGCATTGTGGCAGCGAAGGGACCAAGATGTGCCAGAGTTCACAAATATTTTTCATACCCTTCGCACACAGCTGGGTATCAAGGATTTTGAGCCCCCAATCCCCATTGTTTTTGGTTCTAGCTATCTTATTCCATTTTACTAAGGGAATGGCTTCCATTTTCTTCTTTCTTAGCCACAAGAAACTAAAATGTTTATTTCTTATCTTTTCTATTATTACCTTTGGTATATAAGCTAAAGAGTGCCAATATACTTGCATTCCTCCACTATCATTTTCTTAAGGATTAAATTTACTACTTTTAAAATCCATATGTAAATATACATAAATTCCCCCAATATTGATTTCACAAGAGTTAATATTTCTATTCTTGAAAGCCACAAGTAGCACTAGTTTCACATTCTCTTTTTTCTCATACAGCCGATTCCAATCTTTCAATCTATAATCATTAGGATTTAAATATATATATATATATATATATATTTCTCTCCATTATCATATGAAGTTTATTTGAAAGGAGGAATTTGAAAGTTTTTTGATCTCTCTTATACTAAATTATTGAACAAAATATTTTATTTATTGATATTCACTTCCATCCTTGTCGTTGGAGAGTATAAGTATAATATGTACTTCTATTTTTCAACTTCTTTTACAGTGTCTAATCCAAATGAGAGTACATTAACAAACAATAAATGGGATAAGGACAATGATTTACCTATTTTTATTCCTCTTTGGGTGCCTTATATTTTGAAATATTTCATTGCTTTTCTTAGGCCTTTACCCACCAAAAACGGAAGGAAAATTGATATTGGACATCATTGTCTTAATCCCCTTAATATATCGAAGAAACTAGATACCAACCCATTTATTAGAACAACAAAGGGAACTAGTGTTAGACATCTTTTATTCAATTTACCATTTATAGGTTTATTCCAATGTGTATCGACATTAGTCTCAAAGACATCCAACTTACCCTATCATAGGGCTTAAATAAGCCTAGTTTGAGTACCATCACTTAGATATTTTGAATTTTTATCTAATGGAAACCCTTTTGAGCCACCCCTATTGCATAATGAATCTTCCTATTATTTATGAAACCAAATTGTTCTTATGATATAAAATATGATAAAAACCCCTTTACCTTTGATGTTATGATCTTGGGTATTACTTACATGTAGTATTACACATGGAGAATGGTTTATAATCTTCAAACTTCTCAGGATTATTCTTCTTGGGAAGTTGTAACACCCTTAGTTCCACCCTTGAATGGTTAATGTAATAATATGTGCAGAAGGCCGAACTCAGTGCCTAATTAATGGATCTAAGGACTGTAATATTTAGGTTGGTGAGATGGATACATATGATATAGGATGGTGATCCAAAGTTATATTATGTGGCCTATGTGTCCATGTAGATATGTTAGATATATTTTGGGGCCAATGTGCTCAAGTATATATGCCATTTTGGATGACAGGTCAGATATCCTGGAAATGTAATTATACAGATATTAATAAAATAAAAATTGATTACAAAGCCTAATCCATGGTAAAGAGTATGGGGGATGCAACTGGTGAACCTTGGTATTGCACCAAGAATGTTGCAACTCCTAAGGGCTCCTCAACTCAAATTATCAACCCGAGGTTTGTACAAACTTAGAGGTGTCAGTGCTATATGCACAGTAGGTTAGATTCTACTCATGCCACCCTAAGTCATGAAATTAGATCAGAGTGCTCAGAGACCATTCCTCCTAATAGACTATAGTGAAATCTTGCTGATGGAAGTACAATTGAAAACTAATTATAGCTATGAAAGTGGAAATTCCATTTACTCAACTTGTAGATGCTAATTAATCATTTCATGAAAGGAAAATGGTTAATCTACTTGTAGAAACAAAGCTACTCTATCTTAAATAATTCATCAAACTAGCAACATAATTTCATATATCATCTACCTATTTCACAATTTCTTGAAAGTCAAAAACATAACTTTCATCATACTCGTGATTGAAAAACACTAATTTCTACTTTATTTTGCAGTGAGGAAAAAGAATGGTTGGAGTGGTATAGGAGCTTCCCTTGATCATAAAATCACAACTTTGGGTCTTATTCATATTGACTGAGCTAAGGTTGAAGTGGGGATAAAAAATGGTGAAGAAAAGTGGTGCTGCAAGCCTTCTACAGATGTTGCTATAAGAGGTCCTGTATTGTTACAGGAGGACCTATATTGCTATAGGAGTGATTCTAAGAGCCTTTTTAGGGTGAAAATGATGCCTTGAGGGAATGAAGAGGTGGATGGAAGTTATGGAGGGTGAAGGAAGGTTGGGTTGAGCCCCCTAGCCAAGCCCAGGACCTGTCAAAGGTCTTTCTTGCACCAAGATGAATGCTCACGATGTCCCAAACTTACTAGGTCAAGTGTCTGTGGAAACAAAGTTTTGGAATAGAATTGAGGAATGGAAAGAGAAGATAGAGGAGTCCAAGATGGAGGTGGAAGAGGTGCCCTTCACTGCAGATCAACACATACCCATGACAAGCCACATGTATACATTCATTGATCATTAACAAAGTGATATAAACTATGATGGAAAAAATGAGTTGAATTTAAATAAAATCTATTTTATGCCACAACACTACTCTAATCATTGAACTGAATTCTAAGCTACAAAACAAAATGCGAAGAAGAAGAACTAACATTCATCTATTTCCAAGAAACCATAAACACAATATTTTTGGACTAATATTGTGAATCCTTCCAACCGTTCTCCCACAAGAGAGGTGATGTAGAAGCTTGCAATAACATGTTTTTATAGCTTAACCTCTACTGGAATGAAATAAAGGTATGAAATGTTTGGAATCAAGAAAAAAACACTAGTACAAAAGAGGGACCAAAGCCTCGAGGTTGGGCCCAACCCCAAGAGTCTCGCCCCTCTGAAACTAATTCAGATGCAGCTTAACAATCAACTTCGCATTATCTGAAAGTAAAAGTATTGTTGATCCGAATTTAAACAAGAACACAACAACTTAAAAATATAATCATAAACACAAAGATGCAGCAGAAACACACTTAATTTCATTAATAGAAAGTACTGAACTATGCTTACAAACAAAATGGAAATAAGGTAGCTCAGGTGATGGTAGCTTATCTCTGAGAAGAGATGTGGAGGATACATGCCTCTAAACTGTGTTACAATGAGGCTCAAGGGCCTATTTATTATTGGAAAACAGGAGAAAACCCTAAAAACCAAAACCCTAACCCTAGGAGATGTAACACCAAGAGTTTGCAGGCACCGTTGGGGTTAGTTGGGTCGTAACTTGGTCAAATTATCTCCGTTTGGTGCATATGGTACCTTGTTGGAAAGGTCTTGCCAAGTAATACAGGCTTCATGGGTCGTAACTTGGTCAAATTATCTCCGTTTGGTGCGTATGATACCTTATTGGAAAGGTCTTGCCAAGTAATACAGGCGTCACTGCAGGCCCACGCCCATGGCCATGGGCATGTCACGGACCCCAAAAAATGTCATTTAGTGGGTCAAAACTGCTCCAGAAGTTCATGACCCGAAAAACTGCTAAAAATTGTAAAGGCTGAAATGAACAAGGAAATAGATGGAACTGACTGGGGGGTCTAGGTGGAATATGCGGGTGGCCACCAATATCCACTTGGATCATTCATCCCCCCTTCAAAAGAAATGGTCCCCATTGCATTTAGAGCCTCCATGAGGTGAGGAAATTTCTGTTGAACCTGATCCTTGGTGAACGACTTGCCCTTGTGAAGGAGTTGGCCTGTTTTGACAACTCGATATAATTGTATCCTCTATTGGTGAGTGTTCTTGATCTGTGTGTCCATGATTTGATCAGTTGTGGCCTATTCCATGCAATCTGGGTTGATCTATATTGGTGTGAGCTATTCTACGTTGTCAGATGTGTCCAACAATGGTGGAAAGTATGGCCGAAGGCGATATACATAGAACATTAGATGCATACGAAGGAAAGATGTGATGCTGAGCTCAAAGGAATTACCACCGATGGCCTTGATGATGGTGGATGGCCCATATCAGAGTGGGTGAATCTTGCGGTGGGGTCCAATAAGACGCTCCTTCTGCAAATGTAGCCAAACTTTGTCGCCTACTTGGAACTTGTGTGACACTTGATGTTGATCATGGCGCTGCTTGTACTTAGTTGGCTGTGTCCAATATATCACGGACCTCTTGGTGGATGTGTTGAATGTGCTCAATGAAGTTGTTAGCCCTTTCAGCTTCAGACTAAACGTGAGCCAAATCTACCTGAGTGGCTGCAAATCGTATGGCCACATCAATGAGGTATAATGGTTGAAATCCCAGCCCTACCTGAAAGGGGTTGCAGTTGTATTGGACATAGGGGAGAATTTCATCCCACGTACGTGGATGCTTCGAGTTGTACATGTGAAGAATGTGTATAGTCATCCTGTTGACAACCTCTGTTTGACCATCAGTTTGGGGATGGAAAGTCGTGGACTTAGTAAGTTTTGCATCCAGCATCGACCAAAGACTTGACCAAAATGGGCTTAGGAATCTACTGTCTCGATCTGAAATAATGGACTGTGGGATCCCAAAGTGTACCCATACTTGCTCAAAGAAGAGCTTACTAGTGACCTTTGTTTTGATTCTCTTCTTGCAAGCCACCATGATGGCCATCTTAGAGAATTTGTCGACGACCACGAAAACACAATCATTGTCGTGCTTAGTAGAAGGAAGGCTAGACATGTAATCCATGGAGCCAGATTCCCAAGGTCGGCCGGGAATAGGTAGAGGAGTATATAAGCCTTGCTTCTTGATGGTTGATTTGGAAATGGTGCAGGATCTAATTTACTTCCCAACATCTTGATGAAGTTTTGGCCAATAAAATACTTCTACAATACCACTATTGTTTTCTCTACTCCGAAATGCCCAACGACCTGATTGGAGTGCTCCTCCCAAATCATCTTGGCATTCTCACTTGAAAGAACACAAATGTGTCCTAGGTGGCATAACAATGCATCCTTAAGGTGAAAATTTGGAACTTGCTTCCCTTCCAGGAGTGCCTGGTTTACATTATTGGTCCTTCCCTTCTTATAATTAATGTTCAAATGGAACTATTGCAGATAGGTAGACCATTTCTGATGGCAATCATTCTACAACTGCCCTTGTGTTTGGATGAACTGTAGAGGTCGGTGATCTGCGTGGATGATCGTTTCCTTCCCTAGAATGTAATGCTTCCATTGACGGTAGACCTACATAATGGAATACATTTCTTTGTTGTAAGTGGAGTACTTTCAGATTGTGTGTGAAAGTGTCTCACTTTGGTAAGCCACTAGATACTCATGATGAGTAAGAACTGCACCAATAACATGGTCGAAGGCATCTATCTCAATCTCAAATGGTTGTTGTAGATTTGGTAATGTGAGCACTGGTGCAGAACAAAGGTGATTCTTCAACTCAAAGAATTATTTTTGTTGGGTTTACGACCAAAAAAATTTGCTTTCGCTCTGCCCTCGGTGACTTGACTTAAAGGCCAAGTGATATGAGAGAACCCCAACATGAACCTACGGTAGAAATTGGCAAGCCCAAAAAAGTTGTGGAGCTCTGTTAGAGTGGTTGGGGATGGCCAATCTCGAATGACTTGTATCTTGGATGGGTCCACATGTACACCCTGCTCATCAATCATGTATCCCAAATATTGAACTTGGGCCAGGCCGAAGGTGCATTTCTCCAAGTTAGCACATAGCTTGTGTTGTCGTAGGGTATGAAGGAACAGTCGAATATGGTGGAGTTTCTCTTCCCAAATTTGGCTGAAGATCAAGATGTCATCTACATACACCACCATGAATGCATTGGTGAAGGGTTGCAAGATGTCGTCCATCATTCTCATGAATATTGCAGGGGCATTCATCAATCTAAATGGCATGAAAAACCATTCGAAAAGGACCTCGTTGGATTTGAAGGTAGTCTTCCACACATCAGAGGGTTCGATACGCACTTGATGATAACTTTACTTCAAGTCAATCGTGCTGAAATATCTGGCCCCTTTGAGGTTGTCCAGAAGGTCATCAATCCACGAGATTAGGTACCTATTCCAGATAATGATCTTTTTCAGCGCCAGAATACAAAGCCTCTGGGTCCCATCCTTCCTCTATACCAATACAATCGAGCTCTCACAAGGTGATGAGCTTGACCTAATGTGCCCTTTCTATAATAGTTCCTGAATCTTCCTCTTAATCTCATCGTTCTCGAGAATAGAGCATCGATAGATCGGTCCATTGGGCAACGACGCGCATGGGGTCAGATTGATGGAGTGCTTGACCTGATAGTGTAGAGGTAACCTTGTGGGTGAGGAAAAAATATCCCTATACTCCTCCATGACCTTGTTCATCCAGTATTGTTGTGCAGAGGAGCCCTACCTGGAAGCTATGGCCACAACCTTCTTCTTTCCCTGGGGGTGAATCATAAGGGAAACAAATTTCCTATTCTGGGAAATGATTTTACTACATTTCTTTGTAATGATCAAAGAGATAGTAGTAGGCAGGGCTACCTCTAGTATCCTGTACAACTTATTAGACAAATTAATAATCATAGAGCGAGGTCTAGACTCATATACAACATCTCCCTTCCACAAGTATGGTTTTCCTAACAAGACATCAGAAACTTCAAGAGGAAAAACATCACACAATACCTCATCTATGAAGGGCTTGATGTTGTAGGGAAGGCGACATTGTTGTTTGATGCAAAGAACTCATATTTGGTAAAACCATCTGATGGTGTATGACTATGGATGTGTTGTAGTCTTTAGCCTAAACTACTTCATGAACTTTGCTGAAATGAGGTTCTTTTGGTTCCCACTGTCGACAATGAACTACAATAGAGAACCCTTCAACCACATCTGTGAGTGGAAGAGGCGTTCCCCCTCCTCTGGATCTTCAGGCTCAATCTTTTAGATCTTGGTGGTGGCCACAATGGCACTGGGCTTTGCATTAATGATCTGCTTCCCTTTTTCAGTTCCCTTATCAGGTTCCAATTCAGAGTTGGAACATGCGTCTGATTCGAAAGGCTTCATCTTAGCCACTAGTGACTATTTGAACGACACTCACTTGTATTGTGAGTGGAGCTCTTATGGAACTCACACCATTTTCCTGTGTCCTTCTTTGTCTTCATGGTGTTGTTCTTTGCTTCAGTGAGTTGTCCTGGGTAGCCCCGCCTTGGCTTGGTCCTTTGTTCTGTGGTTTGGGGACTCCTTTTCCTTTCTTTGTATTTGGATATCCAAAGACCTACTTCTTTTGTTTAAACTTCTGCTCAATCTTGATAGCATACAGATACCCATGACGAGTGAGGAAATACCTAGGAACTCGATCTCGTCCTGGATGTACTTGTGTAGGCATCCATGGTACTTGAGCACCAAATTCCGCTCAGTATCCTTGATACCCAGCTTCGTGCAAAGGGTATGGAAAATATTTGTGAACTCGGGCACATATTTGTCCCTCCCCTACCATAGTGTGGTCCACTTTATGTATTTGTCTTCATAGCCCTTGATAGGGTAATATTGTTCCTTGATGGCTCATCATCACCCCCTACTGGAGGTTTCTCTCACCCTCTTAGAAACTTAGTAATCCATGTGAAGCTCTTTCATGGCCTTGGTGGCATCTTTGACATCACAAGGCTCCTCAGATGATGTGCCTTCTTGTGGGTAAAAACCTGCATCTGTTTCTATCTCAGTTCACTCCCTCTACTCTTCTGCTTAAACTCTTCCTTCTTGTAAGCCTATCAACAAGGGTGGAATTATTTTGATTCCTATCCATATTATATTCATCCTTTTCAGATTCTCTTGTACAATTGTGTTCTCTCCAAGGCATTCATTAGCCTTTGAGGAGAGTGATATTCTTTGACTTGTACATTGTGGGGTAAGGCATGACATTTTCTCTAGAAAGCTTGCAGACTCTCTGTTCCTAACATTCTAAATGTGTCTTAAAAGTGAAGAATGGATTTCTCCTAGGTTTCAATGTATTTGGGTGCTAAGGTAGCATCATTGGAGACAAGGTTATGATTTTTGATGATAGCCTTAGGGCTCACTAGCTCTGCTCTGATATACAAGGGTTCCTTCTCCTCCTTTGTCATTACCATTTTCACCTCCTCATCCCTTGTCTCCTTATGAGTCAACCAAGTTTCTAAAGCCATTAGCTACATGTCTCCCAATCTTGAATTGGGATCCCAAAAATTCAGATCTATCAAAGTGAAATTGTTCATGTAGAATTCATCTAGCTTAGCTCTATCTTCCATAGTAGTTTGGTTGAAAAACTCAATAAACTACCTGTAGTCATGAAAAGGCAGAGACCCATATTGTGCTAGAATTTTTATTTGGAACTACAATCACTTCTCTTTGAGGAAGAGAGCATAGTATTTTGATGATTTCCTACATTGCAAGGCTTCCATAGAGAAAATTTCCATGGTTGCAATTTGTGTTTCTTTCTCCTTACCACTCTCTCACCCTTGTGTTTTTTGCCTGTAGTTTCTCCTTCATAATAGACTCCCTTAGTCTCAAATCACTTAATTCCTTACTCATTTCAATGAATTTCTCATCCATGAGGCCTACATATTCCACATTCTTGGATTTGGAAATTTGCATCCACCTGTGGTTTCTGCCTCTCTCTATCTCCAACTCATAGAGGTATGGGATTGCAAAATTTTCAGGTATAATCCTTTCTCCAATATATTTGTATTAATACCCTAGGCTAGGCCATGGATCAGGCTCTTGGAACTCTTGGAGGTCCTTTCCAACTGATTTTGAGGTGCTTTCTTCCTTCCGTAGCTCTTTCTTCTACTCCTGCAACTTCCCCTGTTCCTTCTATAACAGACTTTGCCCCTCATGTAGCAAACCCTGTCTCTCCTATGGAAAAGCTTGCCTCTCCTATAGTTTCCCTTCTTCTATTTTCTCAAAGGTAGTTTGTGTCTTGGGTTTCTTGAAAGCCATGTCCTAGTGGTGGGCCTACCCAAAAATGCTACATGTGACTTCCTTTCAGTTTTAGGAGGAATGACCTCCTCAATCTTTTGTTCTCTGGGTCCTACTTCTTCCTTTTTACATGGAGATTCATCAATAATGATAGGGAAATTTGTGGCAGCTTTTGGTTTCCCAAGTCTAATTCTAGTGCTCTTCCTGGTTTTGAAATATAGGGGACCTCATCTTGGTTGCCTCCTCTTGGGCTTGAAAGGAGTTCCCAATGTAGCCAATGTTGTAGCTACTTCTTATTTAGTATCTCGTGGAGATAGATTTGTTTGATGTGATTGTTTCTCTGCTTCTTGGGGTTTACAAGTCTCCTCAGGGCTTACTCTTTCTTCTACTTGCTTCTCCCTCCTCTTCTCTTTCATTTTTTTCTTTTCCTTCCTCTATCTCTACTGCCTCTTTTTTCTTTGTTTCCGCTGCCTCTTTTTCCTATGTTTTTCTCTCCTCTTCTTCCGTTTTTTCTACCTCTTCCTACTTTGTTTTTTCTCCTTCTTCTTCTTCCATTTTTCATTATTTACCTCCAATTCTAGAGGATGGTGTTTCTCTAGGTGTGATGGCTTGGGTTTTTATGAAAGTCTCCCTATCCATGTCCACAAATTTATTCCACAGGACAGGGATCGTCAAGTGGCTCAAAACATCCATCACTATTAACTTGATGAGGCCATGGTGAGATAATTGTTAGTTCTTTCCTTCCCTTACCTTCTGACTCATCTCCATGATTGACTATAGGAGGAAATGGGGAACACTAATTCTTTGAGGGAGAGACAATTCTACCTTGAATCTCATCTCATGGAGAAATTTGAAGTGGTAGGCATAAACCACACTCAATATCCGTTCACAAGATATATACTTGAGGACATGGTAAGCTACCTCATCCCAAGGGTAATATAGGCTTTCTCTTTTTACTCCATTCTTCTCTTCTACATGCTTCTCTTTCGAAATGAGGAATTTTTTCCTAGCTGTGATACTCACTACCTTGTCTTCTTTTCTCCACCTAATTCCTAGGGGTAAGTGGTCACTCTGCTTATGGTTTCAGGACTTAAAGAGATTGTCAACCCTCTAACTGTAGTAGTGGCACTGTCTTCCCCTTGATAATGTAATGCCATGGAAAATTCTCTAACTGTAGTAGTGGCTCTATCTTCACCTTGATAATGTAATGCCATGGAAAATTCATGAGCAAGATCGTCATCATACCCCTTCAATAATTCAATAAACCCAACCATTAGTGTCTTCTTAAGATGTCCACTGCAAGAGGGTTTTGGTGGATCATCTTGGTTTCTAAGGGTTCTCTTATGTCAAATCAACAACCCCCCCCCCCCCCCATTTCTTAATGTCCCTCCTTGGTGATATTTAGTTGTGGAATTCATTTTTTTTTAAACAATCTCAGTTGTGAAACAATGTTTAGTTCCTTGGTAGAAGTGAGGGAGAAGGGTGCTAGAATTGATATCAACCAAACTACTTTTATCTTCTTCTAACCACAGAAATTTCCAAAGAGACCTCTTATTGCCTAATTGACTGTTCTAGGATATCAATTTCAAGTTGACTTATCATGTAAATGGATGTAAAAACAAGGAAGGAGGGTATCACTTCTTTCCAAAACAATTGTGTGTGTATGATGATTTTGAGACAATTTTGAGCCACTAAGGCTGTTTTTTCACCTTCCAATTTTTCTTGTAGATCCTTCTCAGCCCTCTTGTAGCACTTGCAGGCATGCCTATAGCTTCCTCCTATAGCACTTGAGACAAGGTTCACAAATTCTTGGTGGAACCCTAGGTGGTTTCATATAATAGCTCATATGTCTTCTACCTGTTTTTGGAATGAGTGATGGTGAAAATGAAGTTGAGCCTAGTACATAATATTCTTTTTTGGGGTAAAAGCTTGGAGCACTCTACTGACATGGCATTAACATGAGTTTCCTTTTTTAGACCGTTGTGCCCACTCCTTGTATTAATTTCTCTCTCCTCATTATTATCACCCCACTCTTCGAGGACACCACCTCACTTTGAGTTGACATCTCCACGTTGCATGGGTGACTAACACAAACTTAAGTTCACTAGCCAAGGGTGGCCATTTTTGCTCGCCACCTCCAGCCTATTAAAACATCTCTCTCGACCATTACACATTTTAGTAATTTTATGCATAGGGAAGAGGTGAGGGTTGCCATACCTAAGCCTACCTGTGGATCTAATTACTAGAGATAGTTGCATGCTAGAGCTATGCCATATAACATCATGATCAAGGGATTTGACTCTTTTACTTGTTTCCTATGCATGTCTTCATAACTTGATGATACCTTGACTGATTACTTTGTTGTCTGTGTGCAGGTGACCCTTTGATGTCCAAAATTCATCTGGTGGTGAGATTCCTTCTTGAGGATGACGTGTCCCTTATTAGTTTCATAAAAGGCTCGATCATGCCTTCAGTGGGTGGAAAAGAAAGATATCAGGGATTTCTGTTGTGACTACACAGGCTGCTACAGGAGGAGTTTTCTTCCTGCAACAGTCTTTTGATCCTCCCTTGAAGTTTTCAGTTTGCATGATGGTGTTGAGTGAGATGATGACAAGCCATGAAGACATGGTTAGAGTCATGAGGAAATAATGCAGACATTGGAGAAATAGAAAATAATGGCTTTTGTGTTTTTTTAGAGGCAGGACATAGTGGAAATTTTGAGCAAGTTTTGGTGAAATGGAGTGGATGGTTGATGGATAGATGATGAGTAAATCATTGGAGGACCCCATTTATCATTTACTAGAGGAATCATGGACTTTTGGGCTATTCTTCTCATTTGATCCCCCTCTTCTAGCTTCACAGGATCCTCCTATAGCATTACATGACCTCCTGTAGCAATACAGGTCCTTCCTATAACATCACAGTGAGGAGGTGAAATTCAAATTTCTTGTTTATTGAATGGTGGAGAGATATGGTTATATGAGTGGGGAGTATGGAGATGAGGTGTATGGATGGAAGGATGGATGAGAGCTTGCATGTTTTGTCATGTAGCCATAAAATTTTCCAACTTTGTGAAATCTTGCAAAAGAAGAGAAAGGTTAGCAGGAATGGTGTAGGATTATTCCTTGTGTTCCTCTTTTCTCTCTCTCTCTCTCTCTCTCTCTCTCTTTTTTGAGACAAGCATGCTGCCTCTGTGGAGGTTTTCAATCTGCATGCCTGCCTTAGGTGCATCAAAGGAGGTTTTCACCTAGGGATCTTTATTTTTTTCTTCTCTTTTTGTTTGCTCCTGGGTTTCCTTAGAGAGGTTTTCAACCCTAGGGTTGGCCACACATGCCTCATAGAGGTTTTCATCCAGGCATTTTTTTATTGTTTTCTTTTTTATTATTTTTTCAAATTTCTAGGAATGATGTGGACTAAAAGCTATGAAAATTCCAATCAAATTTAATTCTTTGCTGATTGAATTGATAAATTCATCCTTGGATAGAGGACTTCTATATAGCTTCAACCTATAACCATTTAAAAGTAAGGGAATACCTTCCTCATCAATGATTCTAATCTGGATAGATCCATTTTCAAGATAATTTTCTACTAGTGATGGACTAAGCCATCTTGTTATTAGCTTCCCTTTGAAATATTTGAACCTAGAATCGTATAATAGGGTCCAATATCCTTCGTGAAAAGTATTTTCCTTGACATGTTTCTCATGCTAAGCCTTTATTTGTAGTTGTATGACTTCAGTGTGTAGGAGAGCTTGCATATTGAACTCATCTAAGCCATTAAGTTGGAGCATCATTTCTTGTTGTGCCATAGTGAAGTTGAAGTCCAACTGAGTGGCCATCCTCAAAGTGTTATATTCAAACTCAATAGAAAGAAAATCCTTCTTTCCATAAACCAAGTCGTATGGAGTGACCCCAATGGTGGTTTTCCAAGTGGTGTTGTAGGCCCAAGTGGCTTCTACTAGTCTATATGCATAATCTTTCATGTTGCTACTAACAAGCTTGGTGAGGATTCTCTCCAATGCTCTATTTGTGATCTCTATTTTTCCATTTTCTTGAGGGTGATAGGCAGTGGATGTCTTGTGTTTTATATGGTGTTTCCTAATGAGATCTTCAATTAGATTTGATATGAATTGTGCTCTTTGATTATTGACTACCTCCCTTGAATACCCAAACTTGTAGAAACTGTTTTCTTTTAAAAACTCAACCACTTTCTACTTAGTTGTTGTTTTGACTGCTTTTGTCTCAACCCAATTTTTCAAGTAATCAGTGCACATAATGATGTACCCCTTATTTCCTGATAGTGGATCAATTGTCCCAATGAAATCCATGCCCCACTTGTCAAATGGCTCTAACACCACTTGAGTTTGTAGGCGAATTTCATCTTTGGTTGTGGGTTTTCCCATACTTTGGCACTAATCACATCTGGTGGTGTATCTCCTTGCATCTTGTTGTAAAGTGGGCCAATAGTAACTAGATTGTAAAACTTTAAAGGTTTTCCTATTAGCAGAAAAATGACCCCTACAAAATCCATCATGACATGCTAAAAGCATGTCAAAAACCTCTTCTTCTCTTACAAATCTCCTCAATATCTAATCTGGTTCCAAACTGAAAAGATTACCCCCAATCCAAGTGAAAGGAGTGCTTTTCCTTACAATATTTCTTTTCTCTCTAGATGATAGATTAGGAGGGAACCTCCCAGCAACCAAGTAGTTGGTTGTGTCAGCAAACCAAAGAGAAAGAATTAAGATGGCAAAGAGGTGTTCATTTGGAAGTTGATCATCCACCATCTCCTCATTACCTATATGCAAGGTTAGTCTGTACAAGTAACCTGCAACTACATTTTCTTTCCCTATTTTGTTAATAATAGTCAAATCAAATTGTTGCAATAACAATAAAAACCATCTAATTATCTTGGCATTGACATCAGGCTCATTCAACAAATATTTAATGGCTCCATGGTCAGTATGAACAAAAGTTTGATACCTAGTGATACAATGCCTAAATTTGTTTAAAGAATGTCCTACAACTAAGGATTCCTTTTTAGTGATAGTGTAATTCAACTCAACTTTAGACAAATTCTTACTAATGAAATAGACATCATAAAGAAATTTGTCTTCTACTCATCCTAAGGTAGCCCCCGCAACTTTATCTGACGCATCACTATGGATATGGAAAGGAAATTCCCAGTTGGGACCCCTAAGGATGGGTGTAGTAGTCATCTTTTATTTCAACACTTCAAGGGACTCTTGAAATTTGCTTGTCCAACCAAAATCCGAATCCTTGGCCAGTAATCCAAACAAAGGTGAAGCCATTTTACTAAACTCTTTGATGAATCTCCTATACCCAGCTAATGCTAAGAAACTCCTGGCATCTCTTTTATTTTGAGGGGTACGGACACTTTTGATGATGGAAATCTTGTTTAGGTCAACCTGTATCCCTTCCTTGGATATGGAATGGCCAAGAACAATCCATTCATTCATCAAGAATTCAAATTTCTTAGGGCTCAATGAGAGATTCATTTCAATGCATTTCTTCAAGACCTTGCACGGATTGGAGAGGGCTTCATGGAAGTCACATCCATAAGGATTAAAATCATCCATGTATATTTCAACAAAGTCATGAACAAGTTTAGAAAAAAATACTCATAACTTCCCTCTGGAAAGTAGCAGGGGCATTGCACATATTGATTGGAATAAATCTATAGGAAAAGGTAACACAAGGACATGTAAATGTGGTCTTATCTTGGTCTTAAAAGCTGATATGGATTTGGTTGTATCCACTAAATCCATCTAGGAAGGAGAATAATTTCTTCCCTACAAGGCCATCTAGGACCTGGTCAATGAAGGGAAAAGGAAAATGGTCCTTCTTTGTAGCCTTGTTATGTTCCTGGTAAATAACACAGATTCTCCACTTCCCATTCCTGGGAACTAAAACAAGAGGTGACACCCACTCTCTATCTGAAATAGGGTATATGAACTTTGCATTGAGTAGCTTTTGTAATTATTCTTAGACAATGTCCTTAAGATTTGGGTTCATCCTTCTCTAGGGTTAGCACACAGGATTTCATGCCTCCTTGATGTAAATATGATGAGTAAAAATTGAGAGATGAACACCCTTCATTTACTTATAATCCTAAGAAAAAGCATCCAACACATTGCACAATTGTTCTTCCTATTTGGCCGAGAGAGAGGGGTTGATATTTAAAGTTCTGGATGGGCCAAACTCTACAATATGTTTTGGACTTGAGTCAATAGGGCATAGGTCAGTCCAAGGATTACTCCCATATTATTTCATCAACTCATTAATTGGTATGGGAGAGGGAGGTTGGTTCTAAAGGATATAGTTAATGTGGTCATCTTCATCAGGTTTCCCCCCTCCTATTACAATATCTAGAGTGAAGATTGGGTAGGGAGATGTGTGATACTATTCATCCTCTTCATCATCTTCTAACCACAAGGTTAATACATGTTCAATAGAAGGTCGAGCTGGAGGATACAATACTAGTTGTTTTGATAAGTGTCCATTCTTAATAGTCATGTTCCCAGCCCTACAACTAATATAGGCATCAACAATGGCCAACCAAGTTCTTCCTAGGATGAGAGGATGGCCATTAAACTTGGTTTGGGCTGGAGAACTAGGAAATCAGTAGGATACTCCCAGGAGTCAATGGAGACCATAAAATCTTCAACAATTCCCTCGGGAGCTATTGTGGGTCTATCTGCAAGCTGGAATAATGTGGTTGTGGTCCTCAAAGCCCCTTGGCGATTTAGCTTTAGCATGGTTTCCTTAGTCATCACATTGATTGCAACTTCAATATCAATCAGGGTATTAGGGACTATAATGCCATCAATTTTCACATCCACTACTAGGCTTCTATGGTCTATATATTTAGGGAAGATCACCCTCTCAAGCATCATATCAAATAGTGTCCCAACAAAACTGATGGTGGGGTGTCTCTTTTTCTTCTCCCAGGATTTTTGAAACATTTTTCTTGATAATATTATTATAGATGGGAACATATTTAATGTCCTGGAGAAGGGGTATCTTAACACACAAATTCTTTAATTCTCCCAAAAGTTTAACCTCTTCTAGGGTGTGCTGGCTAGGGTGGATCAACCTCTCAGGAAAGGGACGTGGATTGACTTGAGGAGTACTCTCTTCCTTCTCTTCTTCAATCTCTTCAGGTGGAGAAGGTGGGTGATTATTTGAGAGCACTCTCCCAGATCGATGGTTGATCTACTGGATTTCCACAACATAAGAAGGATAGGATATCTTTCCACTATAGACCTGTTGTGTGTGCTTGTTGTTCAGGTTCAGATTGGGTTGAGAAAGAATTTGAGGTTTCTTAGGTGGAGTAGGATGAGTTGTGGTTGAGATTGGGGTAGAGGCACTAAAGAAGGAGGCTGGTTGACTTGAGTCCCCCACCCTTGTGATGGGTTCCCCATTGAGAAGATTGGGGTGCATATGGATAAAAAGGATGGTTGACAGGTTGAGGAGTATATGGAGGAGCATAAGGTCAAGAAGGAGTTCTGGACCATGATGGATGATTGGAAGAGTACCAAGGCTGCAAAGGTGCATTTTGATTTGGATTTTAATAAGAGTAATGTGTACCTTGCATGCCCTATTGATATGGACGAGGTCCTTGAGGCCTTCATTGATTAATGAAGCAAAGTTTCTCTAAACTACCTTCTGCCCCTTGGTATACAAATTTTATGCCTAGCAAAGAGGGACATTTGTATGTTGCATGATTTTCTTCATAGACTAGGAAGACTTCTATGACATTCAAAGGGCATTCATTTCTAGGATGTCTTTTGGTGCATCTAGGGCAAAAAGTAGCTAGTTCCCTCTCTACTTGCTCCTGCTTTCTTTTGATTTGCATGGTATCCAATTGAAATTCAAAGGTATGCAACATTTCACTCTTAAAATACTCCAACATGTTCCCTATCTCATTATTGATGGATGTTGTGAAGGAAGAGGAACTAACCAAGCCTTGACTAGCCCTACCCTTTTTCTTGGTAGCCCTAGCGTGATTCTTGAATACAGTTTTGATGTCATCATAGTATAATTGATAGGTATCTCCTCCATATCACATGTTGAGGGTTTCCATATATCCTCCTTGATCCCTCGAAGAAGAACTAGCCTGAGTGACTCAAGATCAAGGGTACTATTGGACCTCCTATAACTGAGTTGAAATCTCTCCTCATATTCCTCTAGGGATTCATCAGGTCCAAGGTTCAACCCAAATATTTCTTCCTTTTTTTCTTTGGACCTACACTAGTCCCCGTACTTACTATTGAAGGCATGTTGCATTTGGGCCCAAGTGATGATGCTATCCTCGGGCAGACCTATAAACCAATGCAAGAACGCATCTTTAAGGGTAGAGGGGAATAACTTCAACTTCTACTCATCAGAGGCATAGTCATAGGTCCTACAAATAACAAAAAAATAAAATATGAAGGTATCAGGATCCTCAAAGGTCAATCCATGGAAGTGTGGAAAGGAAGTAGGGCTTATAATATTCATTCTAGCCTCTCCATTGGTTTCTATGATGGGAAAAAACTCGTTGTCCCTATTTTCAGTCATAGGTTGGGTAGGTGAAGTGGGTTATTATTCTTCCCCAATAGGTTCTTCAAAAATTTATTGTTTTTCACTTAGAGGGTCTCCTAACTCCCTTGCAGTCAAAGAGGGAAGTTCACAGTCACTGAGAAAGAGTGAAGGTTGACTGCTTGAGGGTGTGGGGGTTTTTGGTAAGAATTTTCCTTGATTATCCCTACTCCTACGAGGCACGAATTTTTTTGTTTGATTTTTCACTTTCTCAAAAAATGAATGCAAAACAGAAAACAATGCTCAAGAAGAAACAACATATACTTAGACACCTCCCCGGAAACAATGCCAAAAAGTGGTGAGCCCTTGTATTGCAACTCAAATTATCAACTTGGGGTTCTTACAAACATAGAGGTGAAAGTGATATATGCACAATAGGCTAGATTCTACTCATGTGACCCTTAGTCATGACATTAGATCAGAGTGCTTAGAGACCATTCCTCCTACTAAACTATAGTGAAAGCTTGCTAATGAAAGTACAATTGTAAACTAATTATAGCTATGAAAGTGGAAATGCCATTTGCTCAACTTGTAGATGCTAATTAATCATTTCATTAAAGGAAAATGGATAATATACTTGTAGAAAGAAAGATACTCTATCTCTCATAATTCATCAAACTAGAAACATAATTTCATGTATCATATACCTATTTCACACTTGCTTGAAAATAAAAAACCTAACTTGCATCATACTTGTGATTGAAAAACACTAATTTCTACTATGTTTTGCAGTGAGGAAAAGGAATGGTTGGATTTGTATAGGAGCTTCCCTTGATAATAAAATAACAACTTGGGGTCATTATTCATCTTGACTAAGATAAGGTTGAAGTGGGGATCAAAACTAGTGAAAAAATGTGGTGCTATAGGTGCTGCTACAAGAGGTCCTATATTGCCACAAGAGGGCCTGTAATGCGACAAGAGGGGTTCCAAGATCCTTTTTAGGGTTAAAATGATGTCTTTAGGGCATGAAGAGGTCTATGGAGGTTAGAAAGGGTGAAGGAAGGTTGGATTAAGGCCCCTAGCCAATCTCATGACATATCAGAGGTCTGCCTTGCAATAGTATGAATGCTCATAGTGTCCTAAAATTAATAGCAAAAGTGACAGTGGAAACATAGTTTTGGGACATAATTGAGGAATGCAAAAAGAATATGGATGAGTCCAGGATGGAGGTGGAAGAGGTTCCCTCCCTTGCATATCAACACAACTCTGCAACCAACCACATGCATACAACCATTGATCATTAACAAAGTGATATAAACTATGATGGAAAACCTGAGTTGAATTAAAATAACATCTATTTTATGCCACAACACTAATATGATCACTAAAATTTATTCTAATCTACAGAAATAAAATGTGAAGAAGAACAACTAACATTCATCTATTTCTAAGAAATCATCACCACAATATCTTTGGACTGAGATTGTGAATCCTTCCAACCATTCTCCCATAAGAGAGGTGATGTAGAATCTTGCAATCACAAGTTTTTATAGCTTAACCTCTCATTAGGGAATTTTTAGGTCTAAAATGGGCCTCCTAAGGAAATTATAAAATAATATTGGAAATTATAAAATGAGATTAGATTACATCATCAAATTTTAGAGGGAAAAGAGAAAGAAATTTCAACTCGTATTTTTAACTTATCTCCCTATGGGTTTACTCAAATTTCGAGCGACAATGCTTGTTGGATGCAAAATTTGATTTCTCATCCAAGGAGTATCCATGTTGCATACTTTCGATGGACCTTGCTACACGAAAAATGAGAAATAAATGAAAAAACATGATTCCAATCACGCTTTTCATGTATTTCTCATTTTTCATGTAGTAGGGTCCATTGAAAGTATGAAACATGGGTACTCCTTGGATGAGGAATCAAATTTTTCATACAACAAGTACTTCCACTCGAAATTTGAGTAAAGCCTTAAGGATATAAGTTTAAAATATGAGTTGAAAAAATATTTTTATTATTTTATTATTTTTTAATCTTTTTGTTTTTTTTACTCCAAAAATGGTGAATTATCCCCCATGGTTGACATCATCAACTTGAATCCTATTGGTTCTTATAAATTTTATTTTGGTTGTATATTTTTCTTAGGAGACCCATTTTATACCTCAAAATTACCCTAATGAGTGGAATGAAAGAAATTTATGAAATGCTTGGAATCAAGAACAAAACACTAGTACAAAAGAGGGACCAAAGCTGTTGGGTTGGGCCCAAACCCAACGGTCTCAGCCCTCTAAAGCTAACTCAGATGTAGTTTAATAACCAACTTCTCATTATCATAAAGTAAAAGTCTCATATATCACATAAAAGTTCAAAATGACAATGTCAAGTTCCGAGCTCAATAACTACACCTAGCTTAATAAAAAAAAAAATGAATACCAATGAAATTTTAATCTCGTTTATTTATTAAAAAGGGTAGCTGATAGAAACTCCCTTGAAAATATGAGTGATTCTATCCTTGATCTTGGAAAATGGTGGATTTGGTCCCTCTTGAAATTCACTTGTACTAGGAGTTACTCGGCTGCCAATGAATTCAAACTAGTGAGAGAGGATGCTATGATCCGAAGCTAAGTTATGGAGTTAAGGAGGTGAGATAGCTGCCTAGATTGTCTTCTAGTTGTCTCCATCAAACTCCTGCATAGTAATTGCCTAAAAAATGCTTCTTTTTCCTGCAATTAAACCACATTAGGCCACATACTATGACAAACACCTTTTACTCTTCTTACTAAGCATAATATAACCAAACATGTGAATTAATGTGAGAAAATGATAGTTTTAAGGCTGTAGGATGGCATGATGATCTTCAAAATATACATATTGATGGGACTCATTAGAAAATCTAAGGAAAATGCAACAATTGTGTGGTGTTTTAGTGAAAATGCACCGAGGGCCTATGTGGCTTTGGAGGGTGTCACATGGTGGGATAAAACCATGGATTTATAGGAAATGTATTTTTATTGTTAGGGGAGTAAGTCATTAAACCATTCATGGTTGGATAATGGTTTATTTAGTGAGTCCTGGGGCTTGGACTCTAGAATTGACTGAGCAGTTGGTGAATCCTAGGTTTGGAAGCTGTAATTCACTGAGGCACAGTTATTAGGTTAATATGTTATGTAACTAGCTCACAAAATAGAAGAAAATATAGATCAACGACTTCAAAATCAACCTCTTCGAGGGGGAAACCTCCTTTACATTACACAAATTAATAATTATTAGATGATCCAAATGACAAAACATCCTTTCTATATATAGGAGTTTAAGGGGTCACAATATAATCAAAGTCGACATAACGATAATAATATAAGGGCACAACAATAACAATAGTGGGCTTCTATGGCGTACAATAATAACAATATGGGGAAAATAGGGGCAACACAATAACAATAAGGGCTACAATGAGAATATTAGTGGGGGAATCATTAGTATTATAGGGACCTAACATGCCCCTCTCCTTCAAAAAACTGTTGTCCTCAACGCTTGAGTAGTTATCGATTCTTCTGTATAAAATTCTCACCCTCCCATGTCAAATCTTTATCTGGTAAGTTCTTCCACTTGATGAGATACTCTGAAATTGATCAATTTCGTAGCTATCAAGTTCTTATTTCTATGATTGCTTCAAGTTCCAATATGATTTTTCCTTCCTCATCAAGTTCTGGAAATATTGATTGAACTAGGAGCTTGTCACCTATAACCTTCTTTAAGCATGAAACATGGAAAACTGGGTGCACTTGGGAAGCTGCAGGAATCTCCAATTTGTATGCCATAGTACCAATCTTTTGCAACACCTTGTATGGACCCTAACACTATGGTGATAATTTATTATCCTTCTTAGCTTGCTTGAGGGACATTTGTTTATATGGTTGTAGCCATAGGAATACCCAGTCACCTACATCAAAAATTCTTTCACTGCAATGTTGATTTGCCTAATGTTTCATTCTATTCTGTGCCAAAGTAAGGTTATCATTTAAGAGTTGGAGAACTTGTTGTTGATTCTCGATGTGATCTTCCACTACTTGAACCTTAGAATTTTCTCTTAAATATGATGTGATGGATAGTGGATGATATCCATAAAGTGCCATAAATGGGGTCATTTTTGTTGCTGTATGGAAGGTAAGTGTTATACCACCATTCAGCGAGAGGCAACCATTTGACCCATTGTGTCTGTTTATCAGATACAAAGCAACGAAGATATCCTTCCAAACATTTGTTTACTATCTCAGTTTGCCCATCAGATTGAGGATGATAAGATGAGCTATGAGCTAACTGAGTACCACGACAAGAAAATAATTCTGTCCAAAAATTTCCAGTGAAAATGGGATCTCTGTCACTTACAATAATCTTTGGGTTTCCATGTAGCTTTTGAATTGTTTCCATAAATGCAAAGTAGAAACTGTATTGGATTTAAATGGTGAGATAATGCACAAGTGTACATACTTGGTAATCCTGTCAACTACCACCATGATGACACTCTTTCCTTCGGACTTGGGTAAACCTGTGATAAAATCCATTGAAACCTCCTTCCAACGTTGGCTTGGAATGGATAAAGTTTGTAATAGACTAGGGGTCTTAATTGTTTCAACTTTATTTTGTTGGCAAACGAAACATTCCACCACAAACTTTTGAATATCCGATTTAAGGCCATCCCCAAAAAATTCCTTCTTAACCCTGTGGTAAGATTTTAAAAATCTTGAGTGCCCTCCTAAGGGAGAGGTGTGCAATTCCATAATAATATTTTGTTTGAGTTGAGAATTCTTACATAGGTATAAGTGATATTTATACCATAACGAATCGTTTTTCCAGCTAAATGTATCAAATGTACTGGGATCTTGTTGTAACTTTTGAATGGGTGTCCGCGCTTCTTCGTCATTCTTCCATTCATCCCTTGCTTTGTTTATCCAATCTGGTTGGATAATAGAAATGGTGCAAAGAAACTCTTACACATCCTCATCCTTTCTTGAGAGTGCATCTGCCACAACATTTTGCTTCCCTTTTTTGTAGACGATTCCAAAGTCATAACCCAACATCTTTGTGACCCATTTTTGCTGCTCTTCTGAAGATAATATTTTTCCTAAAAAGTATTTAAGACTATCATAATCCGTTTTTACCTTGAAGTGTCTTCCCATTAGGTAGGGTTGCCATTTCTTAAGTGAATGTAGTATTGCCAACATTTCCTTCTCATAAGTAACTCTGTGTAAATATTTTCTTTTGATTGGACGAATTTTGAAAGAAATGGGTCTTTCTTCTAGCAATAAAACAACACCAATTCCATTTCCTGAGGCATCACGTTCTACAATAAAGGTTTTTGTGAAGTCCGACGTAGCTAAGACCTGTGCTTAGAACATTGCCTCTTTAAGATGTTCAAATGCCTTCGTTGCTTCTGGAGTCCATGAAAATGCATCTTTCTTCAATAATGTTGTTAGAGGTGCTGCTATTCTCCCATAATTCTTAAAAAACTTGCGATAATACCTAGTCAAGCCGAGAAATCCTCGCAGATGCTTTATGGATGTGGGGATTCTCCATTCCTTAATGGCTTAATTTTGCTAGGGTCTACCTTAACTCCTTCATGAGATACAATATGACCCAGATATTCCACCTCTTGTACTCCAAAGAAACATTTGGATGTTTTTGCATATAATTGTTTCTCTCCAATAGTTGTTTCACCCTGTCAACATGTTCAACATGATCCTTCCAAGACTTGTTGTATATTAGTATATCATCAAAAAATACTAACACAAATTTTCTAAGGAAGGGTTTGAAAATGAAATTCATCAAACCTTGAAATGTAGAAGGTGCATTGGTAAGGCCAAAAGGCATGAACAAAAAATCATAATGACCCTCATGAGTTCTAAATGTTGTTTTCATAATGGCTTCAGTCTTCATTATGATTGGATGATATTGTGAACAAAGATCCAACTTGGTGAAGTAAATTGATCCATGCAATTGATCCAATAATTCATCAATGACAGGAATGGGAAATTTATCTTTAATAGTGATCTTGTTGAGCTCCCTATAATCCGGACACATGTGCCATGATTCATCCTTCTTGTGCACCAATACTACTGGAGCAAAGAAAGAACTTTGACTAGGTTGAATTATGCCATACCCTAGCATTTCTGTAACCATACGTTCAATTTCACTCTTTTAGGCATATGGATATTTGTAAGGCCTGATGTTTGGAGGAACACTTCCTCGAATCAAATGAATAGCATGATCATGTTCATGAATAGGTGAGAGGCCTTTGGGAGTCTCAAATACCTTGGAATGATTGTCCAAGACTTTTTTGAGATCTAGATAAATAGATGATTTTGATGTGGGAACCTTTAGCAAACATTATTGTGCAATTACACCTCATTGTTCTTTATTTAGAAGCTTTGTCATTATGTTAGAGCAGATTATCTTTCCCGGTTTCCCTATGATACCCCTTAATTCAACTTCCTTTCCTTTCAAAAACAAATTTCATGAAAAGTTCTTGAAAATTAAAAGATATCGTACCCCAAGATTGTAGCCATAGGACTCCTACTACAACATCAACACCACCCACTGGAATGGAAAGAATTGGGATATTCAATACATATTCTCCCATGGATAGCTTGATAATATGGCACTTTCCAGAGCAATTTATGGTTCCTCCACTTTCAACCATCACTTGACACTCTGGTGCTGGATATCGGAAGCAATTCAATTCCTTGACTATCTTACAATGAACAAAATTATGGGTACTTCCCGAATCAATCAATACTATTTCCTTTTTCTTCTTGATATGTCCTTCTATCTTGATAGTTTGAGGAGCGGTAATTCCGGCCAATGCATCACAAGATATGGTCATATTTATTTCTTCTTTCTCTAGGGCTTTTTCCTGGTGTATATCCTCTTCTTTTGACGTTTCTTGTTCCTTTTCTTCCTCCTCTTCACAATACATGTAAAATAATTTCTTCTCAGCACACTTATGACCTTTAGTGTATTTGCTATCACAACTGTAACAAAGCCCTTTTGCTATTTTTTCTTCCAATTGTTGTGGTGTCAACCTTGTAGGTTGTGAAAAGCTAGGGGCAACAAGACTTCCATCTTTATAGTTGTGAGTGGTAGGCTTCCTTGTTTCCATAATTTTGCTTTCCATTTTTCTTGCCAACCTGAATGCCTTCTCCAATGAATCAGGTTCCCAAAGGCAAACTCATGTTGGATGTTATCCTTTAAAGTCCCTATGAACACATCAATCCTATGCTCCTCTGGAATATCTTTTACCCTTATATTCACTTTTTGGAAGTCCTCAATGTGCTTCATCATTGAACCCTTTTGTTTGAGATTTATCAATTGGCTAAAAAAGGTGTTGCTTTTTGTATCCTCATAATGTGCTATCATTTTTTCCATAAAAATTTCCCAAGTGGCAATTTGCTTACGAGAGAAAAGCCATCGATACCATACAATCTGATTTGGTTCCAAATATAAAGTTGCATTGCGTACCTTTTGTTTGTTTTGCACATTATGGAGATTGAAATATTGCTACATCTGTAGTATCAATGTTATGGGATCCTTGCCATCAAACTTCCTCATATCAATCTCTGGAACATGGTGGGTCTTCAATCCAATGTTAGAGTCTATGAACTCATGATTAACATTTCTTTTTTTCTCATCATGAGTTTCATTTACTACCTTTTCGCCATTAGTAAGTATTTCTTGTAGTAACTTTGTCAAATCTGTTTTCAAATCTTCCATGTTGCCTTTAAGTTTTTCTTCTATACCATCCATCTTAACTTCCACATCATTCATCTTAGCTTCCATGCCTTTCTTTAAACCATCCATCTTAGCTTCCACGCCTTTCTTTAAACCATCCATCTAACTTACGTGCCATCCATCTTAACTTCCATGCCTTTCTTTAAACGATCCATCTTAGCTTCTGTTACTTTTTGTGAGAGTGAATTTTGTTGCACTTGGTCTCATAATTTTGATATATCATGTTGCATTTATTTATCTTCTTCATGAGTCATGCTAGAGATTTCAGGTTTCTTACTAGGTGTTTCCATTTTCTTTCTCCGGGGCATAAATTAATGATAATAATGCTTCACTATGCCCTTTGAAATCCTTCAAACTAACTTTTTAACCAAACTTATGCAAAATTAAAAAAAAAAAAACTACACACAATTTTTCATTTTGTAAGAGCTCGATATTGAATCTGTTATATCTCTATAATTGCATATCTCCAAGGTCTGAAATTTCATCCCACGGTAGCCCTATGAGTCCTATTTCCAACCCTACAAGTCTGATCAAGATTGGATTCTCCAAGAAAGATTTATGCCAAATCTCCCATGATGACTTGATTATAGACTAGTTCAGTAGAGAAAACTTATACGAAATGCCATGTGTCATTGTTTTGACCTTAGGCCCTGAAACTGATATACACAAAACTATAGGCCATCCTCTTTCTATAAATTCTTACGAAATTTTAATCTGATGCTCATATAGAAAGTTATGATGATTTTCCTAGGTCACCTGTTTGAGATATAATTCGGGAGCCTGTCAAAACCCTAATTTCCTTGCATCCTATCTCTAAAAATATAGTGAGAAAAGATCTGAAATTAGGACCCAAGTTTCATCGATATTTCGGTTCAAATGGGTTTTAATTTAAGCTTCTAAAACATCGTAGAAAAAAATTTATAGTGAAAATTCCACAATGACCTATTTGGAGTAGCGAAACCCTAGAATCTATGATACCAATTATTATGTAACAATCTCACAAAAGAGAAGAAAAAATAGAGAAACAACTTCAAAATCAACCTCCTTGAGGGGGGAACCTCCTTTACATTACACAAACGAATAATTCTTGAATGATACAAATGACAAAACCTCCTTTCTATATATAGGAGTCTAAGGGGTCACAATATAATCGAAGCCGAAATAACAATAATAATATAAGGGCACAATGATAACAATAGTGGGCTTCTATGGGGCACAATAATAACAATATGGGGACAATAGGGGAACAACAATAACAATAAGGGCTACAATGACAATAATAATGGGGGAATCATTAGTATTATAGGGACCTAACACATTCTAGTAATTGCACTAGAAAATAACAAAAATCAATACTCCTTATGAAATGCAGGGTGATGAATTTGGAACTGAAGCCACGAAGGAAGAACTCTAGGTTGGTTTCAAGTTCATATTTCAAGTTGTAGTTGAATGCTAAAAAGGCATGGGGCAAACCCAAAGATCTAGTTTGAAGGACAGGGTAAATAAAAATCAATCCACATTAACCTTTCATTATCTATAAAATACAATCATGTTTGATATAAATCTAATGTGTTGCTTTGCTTTAATTAGTAGGGGAATAGTACAAATATAGACGATCCCATGACTACTGAGCATCAGTTCGCATATAGTGCACACTAACCATAACATTTTGGTCCTCCAAAGGAACCCTATAATAGTGGGTTACAACTGCAAGACATTGCTTTGACAAATGAGGGCCACAATGGTAACAAGGTTGTATATTAATCATATACTTAATAATTTCACACTTATTAAGTATGTACTTCTATTTTTTTTTTTTTAAATTATTCATTTATGATTTTCTACTTATAAATTGTTAGGTCCCTATACCACTAGTGTAACCCATTATTGTTATTAGTGCAACCCCGTTATTATATTGTTGTGCCCATGTAGTCCCCATATTGTTATTATTCTGCCCCATGGAAGCCCACTATTGTTATTATTGTGCCCTTAACATTATTATTGTTATGTCGGCTATGATTATATTATGACCCCTTAGACTCCTATATATAGAAAGGAGGTATTGTCATTTTTATCATCCAAGAATAGTTCATTTGTGTAATGTAAATGAGGTTTCCCCCTCGAAGAGGCTGATTTTTAAGTCCTTTATCTTTCTTTTCTATCTTTTTGTGAGATGGTCTCATAACATTTGGTATCAGAGCTTTAGATTCTAGGGTTTTGCTGCTCCAAACAAGTCATCGTGGACTTTTCTCTATAACTTTTTTTTTCCACGATGTTTTTGAAGCTAAAAAAACCTATTTGAGTTGAAATCGCGTTGAATCTTGGGTCCGAATTTCAGACCTTGTCTCGCTACATTTTCAAAGATATGATCCAAGGAAGTTAGGGCTTTTGTAGGATCCCGAATTACATTCCAAACATGTGACCTTGGGAAAATCGTCATAACTCTGAGCATCAGATTTAAATTTCATAAGTTACAGAAAGAGGACAGACTGTTTTTTTCTGTGTATTTTTTTTAGTTCCGAAGGTAAAAAACGTGACACTTGGCAGGTCGTACAAGTTCGCTCTACTGAACCAGTCTATAATTAGGTCATCATAGGAGATTTGGAATAACCCTTAAAGAATCAAATATTGATCCAACTGGTGGGGTTAGAAAGAGGACTTAGAGGGCTACCATAGGTCAAAATTTCAAAACTTGAAGATCTGAAATTACAGAGGTACATTTGTTTAAATATCGAGCTCCTAAAAGCAAGAAAAATAATGACTTGAATCAAGAAAATAGAAACACCTAGTAAGCAAAATTGGATGGATGATTTGAAGAACGTGATCGAAGTTAAGATAAATATTTTTATATGTGCCATGGAAGCTAAAATCAATGGTATGGAAACATTTTTGAAGAAATTCATGGAAGATTTGAAAAAAGACATGGAAGGTTTGAAGGAAGGTGGGATAAAGCTGCTACAAGAAAGGCCGCCTTATGACACTAAGGTAGGAGAGGAAACTCATGATGAGAAAAAAATAAATGTTAATCATGATCTCATAGAATCTAACATTGGATTGAAGACCCACCATATTCCGAAAATCAATATGGCAAGGATCCCATAACATGGGTACTACAGATAGAGAAATATTTTGATCTACATGATGTGCAATTGTTTTTTTTTTTGACAGAAGTGGTTATGGGGTGTTTATATTCATCTTGGCCTGAATGCTGAAAATCTGATTACATTGAGGACTTCTGTGTCTTGTTGCATCTCACTGCTAAGAATGAGAATGTTGCTGAAGCTTGAAGACTTATTCCTTGATAATGAATCTATATTTTCAATTTCTGAGATTTTTCCCCACTTGAAGATACAAACAAATTTATTTAAGAGCAGGCAGTAAAACATGACAGTAATCAGCTTATGGGATGGGTTCCCATGATTCTTCTTCACCTTTTATCTTGACCCCTGCAGAGAGAAGGGCAGCTTTGTTGGCTTCATTGTCCGTCTCTTTATTATGAATTCTCAACACATGGTAGTAATTCAGCTTCTGAAAAGAGTTTTCCAAGCCCTTGATTCTGGATATCAGCCTTGCTAGTTTAAGATCCAACACTGGGGAGTCAAAAATCATTGCGTTTATAATGATCTGGGAGTCACCTATAACAATAGCTTCACTTATATTTAGATCTTTAAGGATCTTGAGGCCTTGAAAGAGGGCCAAAGCCTTAGCTTGAATGCTGGATGAATGCCCAAGCCCCCAAGCAAAGAAATGGATTTTTTCCCAAATGGATTTACAACAACAGCTCCTACTCTAGCTTTGCCTGGATTTCCCTTTGCTACCCCATCAAAGAAGAGAGAGTGTCTTGAGTGTGATTTGAGCCAGTCTTGAAAGTCAGTTTCAGATCTCCTTATTTGCCAGTCTTTAAGAGGAGGGGCGTTTCTGACTGCTAGTTGAAATTGCAAGTCAAGGAATGATCCCCAAGCAATGTCCTGTTGGCTGTGATTAGAGTCATCTTTTATATCAATCAAGCACTCCTTTATATGACATTTAATTTTGATTTCTAAGGCCTTGTGATTCTGGTTAGTATTTCTGAAAATTCTTCTATTTCATTCTATCCATATCTGCCAACAAATAACCTTTGGAAGGATAGCCCATGCAGTTTTGATTACCTGATTTTTAGGAGGTTGGCCAGGATATCTGATTGCCCAATTAGAAAAAATCTCTGCAGTGGAACAAGCCATCAGAAAGTTGGAATCCAAATTATGAATATGATGTGCAATTGTTACAAAAGGTACGTATTTCATTTTTATATTTAGAACCAAATCAATTTTTATTGTATAAAGGGCTTTGTCCTCATAAACCACTTGTCACTTTGTCAATTTTCATGGAGGAAATGATAACACATTATGAGGATACAAAGAGAAACACCTTCTTTAGCCAATTGATAAATCTCAAACATAAGGTTTCAATGGCAGAGCACATTGAGGACTTCCAAAAATTGAATATAAGGGTAAATGATATTCCAGAGAAGCCGAGGATTGATCTCTTCATAGGGAATTTAAAGGATAACATTCAACATGAGGTCGTCTTTGGGACCCTGATTCATTGGAGAAGGCATTCAGTCTGGAAAGAAAAATTGAAAGCAAAATTATGGCAACAAGAAATCCTACCACTCACAATTATAAAGATCAGAGTGTTGTTTCTCCTAGTCTTCCACAACCTACAAGGTTGACACCACAACAATATGAACAAAAAGGAGAAAACGACCTTTGTTACAGTTGTGATAGAAAATACACTAAAGGTCATAAGTGTGCTGAGAATAAATTATTTTACATTGATTGTGAAGAGGAGGAAGAAAAGGATCAAGAAACGTCAAAAGAAGAGGATATACACCAGGAACCAACCGCAGAGAAAGAAGAAATGAATGCAACCATATCTTGTAATGCATTGACAGGAATTACCACTCCTCAAACTCTCGATATAGAAGGACATATCAAGAAGAAAAATGGTAACCTCACTTTTGCACAGAATCGAATGAAACAACAGGAATATCAACATCGCAGCGAAAGAAGTTTTGATATAGGCGATTGGGTATTTTTACGAATACAACCATACAAACATATATCCCTCAAGCAAGATAGGAAGGATAATAAATTATCACCAAAGTACTATGGTCCTTACAAGGCATTGCAAAAGATTGGTACTATGGCATACAAATTGGAGCTTCCTACATCTTCCTAAGTGCCCCCAATTTTCCATGTTTCATGCTTAAAGAAGGTTATATGTGACAAGCTCCTAGTTCAAACAATATTGTCAAAACTTGGTGAGGAAGGAAAAATCATATTGGAACTTGAAGCAGTCACAGAAAAAAGAACTCGACAGCTACAAAATTGATCAATTTCAGAGTTCTCATCTAGTGGAAGAACTTACCTACTGAAGATTCCACATAGGAGGATGAGAATTTTATACAAAAGCATCCAGAACTAATCAAGCATTAAGGACAATACTTTCTGAAGGATAGGGGCATGTTAGGTCCCTATACTACGAGTGTAACCCTTTATTGTTATTAGTGCAACCCCCTTATTATATTGTTGTGCCCATGTAGTCCCCATATTGTTATTATTGTGCCCCATGGAAGCCCACTATTGTTATTATTGTGCCCT
>APFE030983564.1:52618-78512 GCA_000404065.3 Pinus taeda
GCCACGTTGGCTCAGGCCGTGGACTGTTTCCCTCTTTGAGGGTTTTAACCACGTCAAGAATACTGGTGTATTGATCTGTGATCTGTTTGTGAGTGGTGTCCTTTGGTGTTGTATCTGAGGAACCTACCCTGGAAATTCCTACATGTTATCAGAGCTATTTGAGGGCCGCATCCGTTGGTGATCCAAATTTGAAGCCGATACAAGTGCATGCGACTGTCATTTCCTAGATCTACTGTTTTTGACTACTTTCAGCCCGAGAGGACTGCTCTATTGTGCTAGGAGCATTTGTTCCAGTGAGGAACCCCTTTTGTTTCACGCGAAAAGGTTTCTGGTAGCCCTAGCTACGTCATTTTTAAGATCTGGAGGTATATAATCTTTATTTGCAATATTAGTTATTCATCTCTCTGTTTATTTCAGTTTATTTAGCTCTCTGTTTTTTTTATTACCAGATCTATACGTTTCATTTCTATGTATGCTCTTTGCCTTGCGATTGCGATCTGGGCAAATCAGAAACAGAAAAGAAGGATTTTTTTCATGCGTATGCTCTTTTTCGCGCACCTTAGTGTGATCTCAAAAAATCAGAAACATTGAGGAAAATATTTACTTTTTGGCAAAAGCTAACTTCAAGGCATAAGGTTTGGTTTTTTGTATGTCCGTGTTGGGTTGTATGTTTTATTTTTTGTTTTGTAGGCAAAAAGAATTTTTCCAAGTAAGCACGCACCCCAAAGCTTCAATGATTAAAAAAAAAAAAAACCCTTCCTCTTTTCCAAAAAATTACTAAACTTTTAGACTAGCTCACCTGGTCCAAAGTTACTTTATGAGAATAAATGTCTTGAGTTCAAGTCATTCTTTTTGTTGAGTTACTTTTTCGAAAAACACATGTAGCTTATGTTTTAAAGTTACTTTATGTAAAAGTGTTCTCACCCATTATAAAAATCGAGTCACTTATAATTCTAAAGTTTCTTTATCTTTTATTTAAGTTACAATTTAGTGGGGAGCTCATAAAGTACCATTGTAAAAACGACTTTCACTTATTTATAAAAGTGGGTCATATAAAATCTTTTTTAAAGTGATCTAATTAGATTAAGTTTGGAAAGAGGGTGTTTTTTTAATTTTAAATATAACATTATCATTCACTTCCGCACATTCACACACTTCGTCGGCATCTTCAACAACTTTCCTTCAAAAAGCCATAACTTCTTCATCCATAAGCCATTTTCAGAGCCATTTTTTTTGAATTGGCCTAATTTTTCGAGATCTTTCCATTGGAACACTTAGTTTCAGCCTTTATAGCTTCAGTTTCTGTTAAATTGGAAAGTCCATGCCAAGTTATTCTTGATAACACCAACTGCTTCCAATGGTGGTCCTACATTGTGGATTTACTTAGAAGTAAAGGTCTTTACAAAATAGCTTCAGGCCAAGAAACTAAACCTAAAGATGAAGATAAGGCAACCAAATGGGAAAATAGGCAAGATCAAGCATGTGGGTTGATAGGGATGCCTATTTCTCCAGACCTTAGATTCCATATCACAGAACTTGATACCCCTAATGAAGCAATGAAACAACTCACTAAAGTTTTTGGAATTAAAAATGAAATTAGAGCCCATCAACTCGAAAATGAGTTGCTTACATTGGACTCAAATATTTTTTCTTCCATTGAAGATTTTTTGTCCAAGTTCAAGACCCTTAGACTTCTCTTGGAAGGTGTTAAGGTTAAGAAAGAAGATGGTAGCCTTATCTATTTCATTCTTACTAAGTTTGGACCAACCTACTCTGTGTTTGTTTCCACCTTCCATTCTACTATATAAGCCTTTATTTCTCAAGGACAAGACTACAAGTCCCCCTCTTTTGATGCCTTTTGTGATTATTTAATAAGGGAACAAGAAAAAATCTTACATCTTGGTCTTCTTAATCTTGGAAACTCTTCTAAGAAAGCCTTAGCCACCCAACAACAATCAAATTCAAAGAATCCTAAGAAGCATCCTAAAAAGAATGGTCCTAAACCAAACAAGGGTCCTAAGCAATTTCAATCTCAAAATGAAAAATCAATTCAACAAAATGATAAGGCAAATAAAAACAAAGGGAAGAAGACTGATAGACATTGCAACTTTTGTAATCGAGATGGCCACTTAGAATCCAAATGCTTTAGGAAGATGGAAGCCTTGGAAGAAACAATGAAGAAGCATAACATCCATTTGGAGCCCTCTTCAACTTCAACTTCATCCTCAGGAATAACACTTTCTTCATGTGGTTGTCAAGCATCTCGATTTGGCTATGCACTAAATGTATCTTCTTCTTCTCATTCTCATGAGTGGCCCATTGATTCTGGAGCTTCTTATTACATAGCCAAAAACAAAGCCATGTTTTCTTCTTTAAATGATTGTAACTCCAAAAATATATATGATAGATCTCTTAGTGTTGTAGGGACTAGAACTGTTCATCTAGACAATGGTCAATTAAATGATGTATTATGTATTCCAACCTTATCCTGCAACCTTCTATCTGTATATCAGATAACTCATTCAGGTGAAGGTAAAACCGTTGAATTTTCACCTCATGATGTTGTAATTAAGGACCTAAGAGATCCTAGAAAGAGTTTAGCTACTGGCATTGCTGATGATTCTACAAGGTTGTATAAGTTTAACAACTTTGGGTCATCAACTTTGCCCTCGGTATTTGTTGCTCATAATGATGAAGTGAGAAAACTTTGGCATGGGCGATTTGGTCACTTAAATTATCTCTCCCTTCAAATATATGTAAAGAAAATATGGTGACAGGTATTCCTATGGTATCTTGTAGAGATGGAGTTTGTTCCGGATGTGTACTTGGAAAAAAACATCGGGATAGTTTTGAAAAATGTGGCTCTTGGCATGCATCAACCCCTTTACATCTTGTGCATAGTGATTTATGTGGTCCACTTCAAGTTGTTTCATTCTCTGGCTACAAGTATTTCTTAACTTTCATTGATGATTTCTCAAGACACACTTGGGTATACTTCTTAAAACTCAAGAGTGAAGTATTTAACATGTTCTTGGCCTTTAAGGCCTTTGTTGAAAAACAATCTGGACATCAAATTCTTAAGCTAAGATCTAATAATGGCAGAGAATATGTTAACAACAAATTCATCAACTTCTTCACTGAGAATGGAATTCGAATTGCAACATATTATTCCATATACTCCACAGCAAAATGGTGTAGCTAAAAGGAAGAATCACACCTTAAATTAAATGGCTAATTGTATGCTTCAATCTAAAGGAATTAGTCTTAATTTTTGGGCAGAAGCAATTAATTTTGCAAATTACATAGTAAATTGCACTCCTACTAAGGTTTTAGAGAATATCACTCTAGAAGAAGCATGGATCTCAATTAAACCAAATGTAAGTCACTTTCATGTTTTTGGAAGTGAAGCATGGGCCCATATTCCAGATGAGAAACATAAAGCTTTAGAACATAAGATTGAAAAATGTATTTTTGTTGGATATTCTGAAGATGTCAAAGAATATAGACTTATTCCACTTAAGTCCAAAAATGTTATCATTAGAAGAGATGTAAAGTTTTCTGAAAATATATCAGCTTACGAGCCTAGTTCGGCGGATGTGCCACCTCTCTCTATCCCTTCTACTTCTGAAAATATTTCTTCTTCATATGATGACAACGAGGATGAAAATCCTCCCCCACCTTCTCAGGATCATCCTTTAGCTCCTCAGCTTCCAAAATGGGTCCGTGCTACTCGGGATGTAGCAGGTTCTCTTGCCAGTGATCCTAGAGATCAATGACATACATGTTCTCAGTTCGATAGAGCCTCTTCTTTATTGGCTCAAAATTCAGCGAATTATGATCCTAAAACCTTTGCAGAAGCTTCAAGCCATCCAGATTGGGACACGGCTATGAATGAAGAATATCTTTCATTGTTGGAAAATGATACATGGGATCTTGTTCCTCCTCCAAAGGGAAAAAAATTTGTTAGATGAAAATGGGTTTACAGAACCAAGTATGGACCAGATGGAAAAGTTAATCAACATAAAGATTTTCTTGTTGCTAAGGGTTTTTCACAAGTTGAAGGCATTGACTATACTGAAACCTTCTCCCCTGTTGTCAAAATGAACTCTATCCACCTTGTTATTTCCCTTGCTGCCTCTCTCAAATGGGAAGTCCATCAGATGGATGTTAAATCTGCCTTCTTGCATGGGGACTTGCATGAAGAAATTTATATGGAACAACCTACTTGCTTTACACAAATAGACTCCAGCCTTGTATGTTGGCTTAAGAAATCCCTTTATGGTCTCAAGCAAGCCCCTCGGGCTTGGCATGCCAAAATGGATAGCTTTCTTTTAGAAACTTGCTTTTCTAGGTGTCATTTTGACAATACTGTCTACACTAAGAAAGTGGGCAAGTCTCTTATCATTCTTGTTCTTTATGTTGATGATCTTATCCTTACTGGTAGTGATCCCAACATTATAAACCATGTGAAGCCTAGCCTTAAAAAGAAGTTTGAAATGATAGACTTAGGACACTTGCATTATTTTCTTGGTCTTCAAGTCTTGCAATCCAAAGAAGGTATTTCGCTTTCCTAGTCCAAGTATGCATGTGAGCTTCTATGCAATTTTCACATGGAAGATTGTAAGCAAGCTCCTTCTCCCTTTCAGTTTGGAGCCAAAATTTCAGTCACTTGTACTTCCCTTGAAGTTGATGCTACCTTATATTGTCAACTTGTAGGAAAACTTTTGTATTTGACCATACTCATCCTGACCTTTCCTTTGTTGTTGGCCTTATTTCTCGGTTTATGCAAAACCCACATGAAAGTCATTAGAAATCAGCTAAAAGAATACTTTGTTATGTTCAAGGTACAGTTCAGTTTGGGATTCATTACAGTGCAGAAGCATGTCCTCTATTGGTTGGTTTCATTGATTCTAATTGGGTTGGTGACCCTAATGATTGAAAGTCTATTGCAGGTTATGTGTTCACTCTTGGTTCAGGACCTATTACATGGGTTTGCAAGAAACAAAGTTCCATTTCTCTTTCTTCAGTAGAAGCAGAGTATCGTGGTGCCGTAGAACCTAGTAAGGAATCCTTGTAGCTTCGTCAAATCCTGTTAGATTTTGGCTTTCAGTAGAAGCATTCGACTACACTTTGGTGTGATAATCAAAGTGCCATTCAACTATGCAAAGATCCAGTGCAACAAACGCATTGAACTCCACATGCACTTCATCAGAAATCTCATTCATGACCATGTTGTTGAAGTGCAATATTGTTCAACAAATGATCAAGTTGCAGACATCTTTACAAAGGTTCTCACAGGGGTGAAGTTTACTAAACTTCGATTTAAGGTTGGAGTTCAGGAAGTTGTCACTAAGTGGGGATAGGCTCTAATTCCTCCTTCCTTTTCCTATTGTGGCATATTTGTACATCCTTCAATCCTATCCCAAATTGTTCTTAAGGGAGGATGTTAGGATATTTTGACACATAGGAAATAGTTAAGTATAACTTGGTCTAGCGTAGAGTTAGGTAAAATGTGTTTCTTTACTATGTACTTTTGTAACTTACAATCCGATGGTCACAATATGTTCTAGACATGAAGTGATCCGATGGTTCATTCTCTCCTCAGTATTACTAACACTTGATCCGTCGCTTAACACTTGATTGGTCCATGATCTCTATTTAAAGAGCATGGAGGGTCATTTTTAGGGTAACCATTCATGAGAGAAGCTTATGTAAATTTTCATTATTTTATTAGTAAATTTCCTGAAGTGGTTGTGTTGGCTCAGGTCGTGGACTATTTTCCTCTTTGAGGGTTTTAACCCCATCAAGAATACTAGCGTATTGATTTGTGATATATTTTTGAGCGGTGTCCTTTGGTGTTCTATCTGAGGAACTTACCCTGTAAATTCCTACACTTGGGTTGTAGGCTTAGTAGAGGGTTGCATTCATAAACCTATATTTTTATTGGTTTTTTGGGGGGGTGATACCATGCATGCAATGGAAGAACTTGGTTGGTTAAATATAGGTGGAGTACTATATTTCACACCGGGTAATGTAGAGTGTTTATAGACTCCAAGTTTGATGATAGAAAACGAGGAAATGGTTTGATTCCCACCCATAGAGGAAATCAGTTTCTTAGGATTGAGTTGAGGCTTAGGATCATGGTGCATAATCTAGTCAATTATGAATATCTTCTCATTATGGAGGAAATTCAGGATATGATAAACCAAATATAAAACCACCCTCAAGGGATACATGAAATCACAAGCTAAGAGAATATTATATTCCAAACATTAGAGAAATTTTGATGTCAAAAATGGGTCTCCTATTGTACCTCTGAGATAGTATTATGTCAAGCTACCAATGCGAGAGCATCTAAAATAATTGTTTTGGGGGTTTTTGGTTTTAATTTTGGAAGACCAATGAGTGAAGACAGATGTAGAATTGAAGTAATTAATCCTTTGGGGTATATTAATATTTCAGCAATGCACTGCTATAAGACTTTACACAGTAATATAGATCAAAATAGTGGTGAGTAGAAGACAACAAAAAATATGATTATCACAATTTCCAAACTATAAAAGAAAACAATCATAAGTTGGAAAACCTTCTAAACTATGTTCCAAAGGTTCAAGGCAATATACTTAAGCTTACACGAGATGCTAATGGCTTATTGATTGAAGGGGATTAACTACACAAACAGTTGCATTCATCCATTCTCTTAATAGATGTTCACTTCAGGAGCTTATAGGAATCAATTAAAACACAAATTGTTCCTACCTAGATATCTGTAATTCATAAGCATATGAAGAAATAACAAAATGATTGAAAACTCGAAAAAGTTACAAGATAACACAAAACTGTGTAAAACCAGATTCAGAATCCTCTGCTTTGTATTAAGGTTCTAGACAGACTGACTACATCAAGTGTCTGCAAAAGCTTCCTTCAAAGTTGGCTTCCAGGTTCAAAGTAGAACTAACAGTCAAGACTTTACAAGCAATGAACTATGAATCTTCAACTCCGAACCCATAACATCTCGAGAAGAGAGTTATTTATACAATGATAAAAATAAAAATATCTTAAAATTGTTTAAGATTTATTCAAGGAAAGGAAAAGATCTTCATGCAAGAAGATAGGGGCAGCTCTTGAACTGCTTCTCGCTTTCCCTTTTTTTTTTCAGGTTGTGCTAGCTTCATTTGTTTGATATTTTGCCATTTATGTTGCTGTGTTGTTTATATCCTCTACGTTGACTATTTTCTTCATTTTGATCTTTCATCTAACTTTTTTAAACTCTGTAACTCTCTTTGGACCCTACTGAGTAGATTTGACTGTGCATTTCAGGTTTTACTATGTTTTTCAACAGCAAATCTTCATATTGTGTCTTCCAACTTTACACAGCCCTTTTCTTTGTAAGCTTGGAACAGAAACCTTTACCTGCAAAACACAGAAATTGTTTAAGAAAAACAAGGTGACAGAGGAGGTCTTCAATGGCTTTATTTGAGCTTAAAAGGATATCGGAAGGAGTCCGAGGCATATCAGAAGGTAAACAATGGCTTTAATGGCCGCAAAGGCATTATGGAGGTTGCACTGTGTAAATCAGGCAAAATAGAGCAAAAATGGCTTTTTATGCTTTTAATGGAAAAATAGTTAACTTTTGAATTATCGGGCGAAGGTGAACAGTGGTGGAGCGAAAGAGAGAGTACAGAGGGATTAATTATGGTAGGAATGGCTTAATTATGGTTAAAATTGTGATTTGCAGTTTAAATGGAGTTTCGGGTTATTTCTTCATTTAAATCGTAAAAATGATTTGACACAGAAATCCTTCGCAAATCAATATATCGCGGACTTGAAAAATATGAATTTGGGCGGATAATGACATCGGGTCCAGTTTCAAATCGCGTATCGCAATTGGAGTTAGGTGAGGGTAGGCCTGTCGCAAAGGAATGTGATAAAGGGTGGATGCGATATGGCGGTAAACTGTAATATATATTCGGTTGGGTTCGAGCTTCCATCAGATATCGGAAATCACAATGGCGAGAGGTATATACGCCAGATAGGATTTGTGATGAGGGCGGATGCGAAGTGGTAATAAAATGTGGTATATATTTGTGTCGAGTCTAGGCTTCCCATCGTATATCAGAATCAGAGATCATAATGCAGGGAGAGTTATGCTTCGGTCAGGAATTGCGATGGAAGCGGATTCGAAATGGAATGAAACATGATATATATTAGCCTCCGATCCGGGTCTATGACATATCGCATATCGAAATCGGGGAAAGGTGCATTCATATGAAAAGCTACAATCCGCAAACATTTGTGATGCGATATTTTAATAAAAGACATAGTTTTTTTAATAAAACTAAGGTTTTGAGATATGTTATAAAAGGAATTAATATTATATGGGAAAAGGGAATTTTAAGGGTTTAATACATACCACAATGGTATGAGGTATATACCACAATGGCGAGAGGTATATACGCCAGATAGGATTTGTGATGAGGGCGGATGCGAAGTGGTAATAAAATGTGGTATATATTTGTGTCGAGTCTAGGCTTCCCATCGTATATCAGAATCAGAGATCATAATGCGGGGAGAGTTATGCTTCGGTCAGGAATTGCGATGGAAGCGGATTCGAAATGGAATGAAACATGATATATATTAGCCTCCGATCCGGGTCTATGACATATCGCATATCGAAATCGGGGAAAGGTGCATTCATATGAAAAGCTACAATCCGCAAACATTTGTGATGCGATATTTTAATAAAAGACATAGTTTTTTTAATAAAACTAAGGTTTTGAGATATGTTATAAAAGGAATTAATATTATATGGGAAAAGGGAATTTTAAGGGTTTAATACATAAATTAGTATTAAAATGAAATATGAGTGGAAAAGGAAAATGTGATTAATTATAATGCCTTTTAATGAATGCTTTGACTTTTCATATAAGCATTTATACTTAGGGTAAAGATATTTTTATGGGTTTTTGTGTAAAAAGGGATTTTACATGGAATTTTTACTTTTCCTAGGTAAAAAGGCATTTGACCTTAGGAAAATGGATTTTTATGGAAATGAATGAACATGAATGTATGAAGGGGAAATTAGTAAATATATGAATGAATAAGGATGAGGGAGGTTAATTAACTGATGTTGTAGACCTTCATTTGCTTTGTGTAATTTGATCATGGACACAAAAACATGCTAAGTGTACATTTTTCCCAATCAACCATTAAACTTCTGCAACCTTTCTCTACTTACTCTTTGCTTATCCTATCATTTTTTCTTCACTTAATGGGTTCATTTAAGCTAGCAAACCCTTTTCCTTTCTTTTTATTTACAAAATCAAACTATCTAAATCAACCTGTATAACCTCCAAGGGCTCAGATTAAACTGATGAGCACCTTATTATTCTCTACCTAACTACTAATCTGCCAAGATTAAATAGTTTGCCTAGATCTTTATTCTGTAACTATAACATCAAATTTAAAGCATGAAGCAGTCAAGATTAAACAATTTGACTGTCATGGGTTGTGGCATTTTAAAAACAAGCTGCACACAACCATTATTTTACATAAACAGAGTAGTGGCATTTATAATTGCTCACTTTCAGAGTTTATTTGTTTTCTTTTCTTTCTAACCTAACATTTCCTTTTTGCCTTGATTTTTTTAGAGCAGCTACCCTAACATTTTCTTTGACATGGACATTATCATCAAAAATATAGTTTTTCATTAGCATTTTATTCACTATGTTATGTCCATATCCTAACTTAACATTTTTTCAAATATTCTATCTTATCAAAACCAAAAAATGCTACAACATTGGCTCCATCTGGGGACTGCTTTCTCATGTAGAATGCAGAGAACCTGCAGATCCATGTGCCTTCTCCTCAGGCTATGGAGTCCTTGTTGTAAGAAAATCACATTGACATCTTGGAAAGGAAAAGAAAACCAAAGTATTTACAATGAAAACTATTTCAACTTCTTAGTACTGAATGTAATGTTTGGGAAACCTTCCATTTATAGGATAAGTGGAATATAGCCCCTCAAGGTTCTATAGCACAAAAGTGTTATTACCCTTTATTTCAGCAATTTCTAAAGGTCTAAACCATAGATTGTCGAATTTGTCATGTTTCCCTTTCTCTTCTCTCCTGGCATCCCATATTATAACTAGATCACCTTCCTTAAAGTCCCTTTCCCTGGCTCTTCTATTAAACAAGGTCTTCATCTTATTCTGATATTTCATCAATTTGTATTTAACTTCATCTATGTTCTCATTAAGTTCAATAATCTGATTTATCCTTCTTGAGAAATTATCAGGTTCATTTGTTGAATCCTGCAGGAATTTTAAAACAAGGAAGGCCAAATTGGTAGGGAAAATTGCATCTTTACCATAGACTAATTGAAATGGAGATTTTCTAGTCGACCTCTTTGGAGTAATTTTGTTTGCCCATAGTGCATAAATCAAATGTGAATCCTAGTTCTTTTTATGATAAGCTAGGGTCTTGTTTATTACCTTTATCAAACTTTTGTTTGATGATTCTGCAAGGCCATTACCCTGAGGGTAATATGGAGTTGAATGATGTAACAAAATCTGATATTTCTGGCAAAAGTTAATCAATTTAACAATAGAAAAGGTTTTTGCATTATTAGTGACAATTTGAGTTGGGAAGCCAAATCTAGATAAGAGATTCTCCTCAATAAACTTAATTACTACTACATCAGTAGCATTTCTGACTGGAATTGCTTCCACCCATTTAGTAAAGTAGTTTGTTGCGGTGAGGATCCATCTATGTTGATTACTTGAAGTGGGATGAATTTCTCCAATAAAATCTAATCCCCATTGAGAGAAAGGTTTTGAAACTATTGATGGAACAAGTGGAAGAACTGCTAGTTTTTGTTTACCATCAAACGTTTGACAAGGAACACAACCTTTGACCTTTTCCCCTACTTGTGAGAATAATGTAGGCCAATAAGATCATCCCCTCAGAATCTTGTATGATGTTTCTCTCCAAGCATAATGCCCCCCACAAAATCCTATATGAAACTGATCAATGATTCCTTCAGTTTATGATTCTGTTAAACATAATAACAAAATATTCAATGGATCTTTCCAGTATAAATTTGCATTTATAATGCAATACTTGACTGATTTCAACTTAAGGGTTTTACATTGTGTTTTGGAGAATGATGCTGGACACTCAAAATTGATCAAGAAATTTACAATATCATGATAAGTGTTTGACAACAAGAATTTTTCTTTAATGTGTATAGGATTGATCTGCTCTAAAGGTAGAGGTTCTTGTGGATTCTCCCCTTCTACAAGGAGAGAAGGTTCTTGTGTATTCTTCCCTTGAGGATGAGAGGAAAGTTCTTTTGGATTCCTCCCTTGTATTTCTAAAACAGAATTGATTCCTACTTTGAAGTTGGATTCAGCTAGAAGCTTAGCTAATACTGGACCTTTTACTAGCTTGGTAGTCTTGATAATTAGATCAAATTCCAGAATTTGAGATCTACCTCTTTTCCAATCAGTGTCTGGTTGAGTTAGGACAATTTTCACAGAACTATTAGGAACATAAGTAGTAATAGCTGAATGTAAGACATACATCCTGAATGATTTCAGGGCTTGAATGAGGGCATAGGCTTGCTTCTCAATGATGTCATACTTAAGCTCAGGATCTCTCATAACCTTTCTGAAAAAGGCTATGGGTTGGTCATGGGAATCTTAATTTTTCTGTAATAGAACAGTAGCAAGGGTTGTTTTTGAGGCGAAAGAGAAAATACTAAATGGCTCAGTATAATCAGGGCTGGCTAAGGTGGGAGCTTCAGATATAGTCTTTTTTATTTGTTCAAATGCATGCCTAGAAGTGGGAGTCCATTTGACTTCATGGTCCTTTCAGAGCATGTCAATTGTGTCTTTTACAATCTCTACATAATTTGGAATAAACCTCCTTAAAAAATTAATTTTGCATAGAAAAGCTTGAATCTCCTTTTTGTTTCTAGGCAAGGTCAATGATTCAATGGCAGATACTCATCTGGGGTCAATTACTACTCCCTCCTTTGAAATGATATGGCCCAATAGTTTTCCTTATTTGACAACAAATAAGGAATTCTTGGGGCTCAATGATATTCCAAATTTTCTACACGTGTCAAAAACATTCATCAAGTGCTTTAGATGTTTCTGATCAGATTTAGAAAAAATAGTTATGTCATCAAGATAAATAACCACAAATTCATTTATCTGACCCATAAAATCAATGTCCATGGCTCCCTGAAATGCTGCTCCAACGTTTATTAAGCCAAATGGAATCCTTGTGTACATGAATGTACCCCAAGGTGTAGTAAAAATTGTCTTCTCTTTGTCTGCTGTATCAACGTTCACCTGATTATAGCCTAAAAAACCATCAAGCGTAGAAAGTACTTGTGCACTTGAAACCATTTGAAGTAATTGGTCCATTTTGGGCAAAGGATAATTATCTTTTAATGATTCCTTGCTCAGTTTTCTAAAATCCACACAAAGTCTTATTTCTCCATTTTTCTTTCTAACAGGAGCTAGATTTGCAACCCAATTAGAATATATAAGAGGGAGGATGACTTGAGCATCTAGCATTTTCTTAATCTCCCTTTCTATAGTTGGTAGCAGGGATGGATTTATCCTTCTAAGTTTCTGTTGATAAGGTTTTGCATTTGGCTTTAGAGGAATATTGTGTTGTATTAACGATGTATCATAGGTTTTTAAATCAACGTAAGTCTAGGCAAAAATGTCCTTATAATTTTGCAGTAATTTAAAATATTGAGCTTTGATTTCTCGGTCTAGAGATGCGCATAGTTTGATGTTTTTAATATCTTCAACAGTTCCAACATTAATCTCTTATACGCCATCTTCTAAAGAAATAGACTGTGGGTTTTGGAAAACATCATTTTGATCAAATATTTTTTCTAAAGGAATGAGTCCCTTTGGAATAAAATTATTAGATAATTGAATAATATTGTGATTAGCAATTTGGGTTTTAAAATTTGAAGTATCATTTCCATCTGTGCTTTCATTTATTTCAGCTCTATCTTCATCAATTTGCGGAAATGAAAAATCATCTATTACCTGCAAAAATGATTTCAGTTGTTCATCATCTTCAAATATTTGCCAATGTTTTAGATTATCTAAGATGGATGGCCTATATTTGACTTGTATCTAATAGAGTACATCAGTATGATCAGGCATTTTAAAAGTGCTAGATGAAACAACTAGGGCATCTGCGTGAATATTCTGATCTATGGGAATATGAGTCAAATTAAAAGCATCAAAAATATTTTCAACTGAATCCCATATTTCATTTTTGTAGGACCTAAGTCTAGGATGCTTGGTCTAGCAAACATTCTTTACTTGCTTAATAATAAGTTCAAAATCAGTAAAAACACTTAAGTTTTGAACTTTCAAGCTTTTGGCCAATTACAATCCTAAAAGGAAAGCTTCATATTCAGCAACATTCTTGGTAACTTCAAAATCTAATTTACATGATTGTGTTATATTTTACTTTTCAGGTGATATTAAAACTACTCCAGCTCCTGACCTGTCTTTCATGCAAGAGCCATCAAAGAACAGTTTCCAAATATCGGTTTGTTTTGGTTCAGGACTTTCAACTGCCTCTTCAATTTTGACTTGAGTTTTATGTTGGTTTGAAGTGAGCTGAAAGCAACCAAAGTCTTGATCTATTGCATAAATTGGATGGTTCCTTGGTTGGTCAGTTTTACAAACAGTATGTACAAATCTTACTTCTCTATATAATCTCAATTGTACTCCTCCATAAACAGGAAGAGTAGCATATGACATATCCATCTGTAGAGTTCCTCTTAGTTTGCACAGCAAGACCTAGAAAGGAGCATTCCAAGCTTGGGAGGGATATCTGTGACAACAATGTCAAGTACTACACTTTCCACTAGAATTTGGGCAAGGGTAACCACTAAATCCTTGATCAATCCTAAACAGGGCACCCTTTTAGAATCAAATGTGTACAAGTCATGGTAGGATTTAGTTATGCCAAACTTCAAATAGTCCATGATATATTTTGGCAAAAGATTGTGTGATGCTCCTGAATCAAGCATACAATTGTATAACATGGAGTCATTTGTTTTAAGAGTTACATAGAAAGGAGGCACTATCTCATCGATCATGTCTAAACTAAGGCCAAAATCTACTGTTGGTATTTCATCTTGGAGACTTATGACATCACCTTCTGCATCAACCGAGGTATTTTGAATCCATTTTGTGACTTGGCTTTTATAACTAGGGTTTTTGAAAAGTTCTGATAGTGGAATGGGGATCTTAAACATCTCTAATTATTTTTCAACATTAAATGTATTCAAAATGTTTTTACCAGTTTGGGTAGTATCAATTGACTGATCTAATGGGTAAATAAGAGTTGTTTGAACTTCAGCAGTTTTGGTTCGTGGTTCAATGATCGGAGTTTCCTTTGGAGGTCTCCTAGGACCAGGCCTAGGCCTAAGATCATACCTCTTGTTTAATTCTACAATTAAAAATTCAGAAAAGCATGATATTTAGAGATTTGTGAAGCTTCCTGAGCTTCTTGAACCTAATTCTGTTGTGAGCTAGGAATGATGGCTTTTGATTGGAAGAAGAATCAATACTATTAATATCTTCAGTAATTGTCATAGTATTATCATCAAGTTGTTGGTCATCTATCAATAGAGGAGTAGGAACCTATTGATCATTGCTGGGTCTCTGAAGAATTTGTAGTGGTTGGTTTCTTTTATACTGACCTTGATTTTGGTTTTGAGGTCTAGTAACTATTTGTTGTATTGTTCTAGGTTGAGTCTGAATCTTTGAAATCCTATTTCATAGGTTTCTAAGAAGAGATTTTATTTCATCTATTTTTGAGTCTTCTGATTTAGTCTTATAGGAACTAGAGGCTTCTTGAACAGATTTGAGTTTCCTTTGGGCCTTTTCTTCCTTAAGTTTTAAAGAAGTTGAGGTTGCCTATTTGCTTCTACTTCTATATCATTTGTTTTCATATCTTCAAGAGTTCTTGAAGTTCTCTCTCGTAGCATAATAGCAAAGTCATCATCAAAAGCTTTAGAAAATCTAGACTTAGCTACTGCTACAGGAGGCTTACAATCAGTAGGCATTTTGTCATAGAGTTTGTTGAATCTTTTGATAAAATCTACTACTGGTTCACCAAAGTTCCTTTTAAGCTCTCCAAATTCTGTGAGGAAGTAAAGAGGATCCTTTTTAACACCCCATTGATTTTTAAATATTGTGGTAAGCTCTTCCCAATTTCTAATGGTAGCTGCTGGTAACTACCTAAACCAAATCCTCACATTTCCTTCAAGTGACTGTATAAACAATCTCATATAAACTTTGTCTTGTTCAATATTCATGTTGTCTACAAAGTCAAGGAAAGCTTGAAGATGGTCCTCAGCTGAGGGACTAGTTTCTCCATTATACTTGGGAAGGTATTTTAAGTATCCAGGTGGGAATGCATCAAGGTTATTAGGTAAGACTAAGGCAGCATTTCTAGCCTGTACAATAGGTCAGAAAGCCATGATAGTAGGTGGTGTATGAGGTGCTTGAGGTCTCTAAGGTTGTTGAGGTGTATGAGGTGTTTGTGTGGATGTAGAGGATGAAGAAGAAGTAGAGGAAGAAGATGGTGTTTTAGGAGTTGGTGAACTAGTTGGAGGTGAAGGAGGAGGAGATCTCCTGAAAGACTTCAAAGGAGTCTTAAGAACTAAATTTGGGACCTGTAAAGGAATACCTTCTATTGTTTCAAATAGAGGATTGGAATATATATAAAAGGTCTCTTCAGGTTGTTCAGAAGAAGAAGCTTCGGGTCGGTCAAAAAATGGAAGGAAAACAATAGGTGGTAGGTGATATGAAATTTGTGGGTTTATAATCTGGAAGATTGACACCCAAATCAGATTCAGTTTTAGGTGAACCTGATGGTATTGTCAGCATTGGATGAGATTCTAATGAATGGATAATGTAGGCTGACTTAAAATCAACTCCTTTATCTAGAAGTTCAGTAACCCTAGGTGATAAATGGGAGTAATCAGGATCAGCTTGGATATTACTATAGGGGTCAAATGATTCTAATTCTTCAGACTGTGGGACATAAGAGGAAGAAGAAGATGGTTGGTGTCCCCTTTTAGAACTGGCTTTTCTCAGAAGCCTTTCAGGATCTAATAGAGGTTTAACTATGTCAACTTCTGAATGAGATCTGGTATGTTTATAAGGTGCCATCTTGGGAGTGTGGAGTCACGAAGGTGAATGATTTTAACCTTCTAAATCCTTTAATTACCTTTAAAGGAAAAGAATAAATGAATATTTTTGTCCCAAGGGAAACTTAAATGAAATTCGAATCCCCAGCAATGACGCCAGTCTGATGTTGTAGCTATGAGATAGTAGTAGGTCAAGCTGCCAATGCTAAAGCATCTAAAATAATTGTTTTGGAGGTTTTTGGTTTTAATTTTGGAAGACCAATGAATGAATACAGATGTAGAATTGAAGTAATTAATCCTTTGGGGTATATTAACATTTCAGTAGAGGGCTACTATAAGACTTTACACAGTGATATAGATCAAAATAGTCGTGAGTAGAAGACAAAAAAAAATATGATTATCACAGTTTCCAGACTGTAAAACAGAACAATCATAAGTTGGAAAACCTTCTAAACTATGTTCCAAAGGTTCAAGGCAGTATACTTAAGCTTACACAAGATGTTGATGATTTATTGATTAGAGGGGATTAGCTACACAGACAATTGCATTAATCCATTCTCGTAATAGATGATCACTTCAGAAGCTTATATTAATCAATTTTTCCTTCCTAGATATCTTTGTAAGTCATAAGCATATGAATAAATAACATAATGATTGAAAACTGGAAAAAATTACAGGATAACACAAATTGTGTAAAACTAGATTCAGAATCCTCTGCTTTGTATTAAGGTTCCAGAAAGACTAGCTACATCAAGTGTCTGCAAAAGCTTCCTTCAAAGGTGACTTCTAGGTTCAAAGTAGAACTAACAGTCAAGAATTTACAAGCAATGAACTATGAATCTTCAACTCCGAACCCATAAAATCTCAAGAAGAGAGTTATTTATACAATGATAAAACTAAAAATATCTTAAAACTATTTAAGATTTATTCAAGGAAAGGAAAAGATCTTCATGCAAGAAGATAAGGGCAGCTCTTTAACTACTTCTCGTTGTCCCCTTTTTTCAGGTTGTGCTAGCTTCAATTGTTTGATATTTTGCCATTTATGCTGCTTTGTTGTTTATATCCTCTATGCTGGTTGTTTTCTTCATTTTGATCTTTCATATGACTTCTTTAAACTTTGTAACTCTCTTTTGACCCTGCTGAGTAGATTTGACTATGAATTTCAAGTTTTACTGTGTTTTTCAACAGTAAATCTTCATATTGTGTCTTCCAAATTTACATAGCCTTTTTCTTTGGAAGCCTGGAACAGAAACCTTTACCTGCAAAACACAGAAACTATTTAAGAAAAACAAGGTGACAGAGGAGGTTTTCAATGGCTTTATTTGAGCTTGAAAGGATATCGGAAGGAGTCTAGGGCATATCAGAAGGTAAACGATGGCTTTAATGGTTGCAAAGGCATTATGGAGGTTACGCTATGTAAAATAGGCAAAACAAAGCAAAAATGGATTTTTATGTGTTTAATGGAAAAACAACTAAGTTTTGAACTATCGGGGAAAGGTGAATAGTGGTGGAGCAAAAGAAAGAGTACAGAGGGATTAATTATGGCGGGAATGACTTAATTATGTTCAAAACTATGATTTGCAGTTTAAATGGAGTTTCAGGTTATTTCTTCGTTTAAATGGTAAAAACGATTTAACACATAAATCCTTCGCAAATCAATATATGGCAGACTTGAAAAATATGAATTTGGGCGGATAATGACATCGGGTCCAGTTTCAAATCGCATATCGCAATCGGAGTTAGGCAAGGGTAGGCCTATCACAAAGGAATGCGATAAGGGGTGGATGCGATATGGTGGTAAACTGTAATATATAATCAATTGGGTCCGGGCTCCCATCGAATATCGGAAATCACAGTGGCGAGAGGTATATACGTCGGACAAGATTTGTGATGAGGGCGGATGCGAAGTGGTAATAAAATATGGTATATATTTGTGTCAGGTCCGAGCTTTCCATCGCATATCGCAATTGGAGTTTGCAATGCGGGGAGGGTTATGCTTTGGTCAGGAATTGTGATGGAAGCAGATGCAAAACAAAATGAAACATGATATATATTAGCCTCGGATCCGGGTCTATGACATATCGCATATCGTAATCGAGGAAAGGTGCATTCATATGAAAAGTTGCGATCCGCGAACATTTGCGATGCGATATTTTAATTAAATAAATAGTTTTTTAATAAAACTAAGGTTTTGGGGTATGTTATAAAAGGAATTAATATTATACGGGAAAGGGGAATTTTAAGGGTTTAATACATAAATTAGTATTAAAATGAAATATGAGCGGAAAAGGAAAATGTGACTAATTATAATGCTTTTTAATGAATGATTTGACTTTTCATATAAGCATTTATACTTAGGGTAAAGATATTTTTATGGGTTTTTGTGTAAAAAGGGATTTTACATGGAAGTTTTACTTTTCCTAGGTAAAAAGGCCTTTAACCTTAGGAAAATGGATTTTTATGGAAATGAATGAATATGAATGTATGAAGGGGAAATTAGTAAATATATGAAGGAATAAGGATGAGGGAGGTTAATTAACTGATGTTCTAGACCTTCATTTTCTTTGTCTAATTCGATCATGGACACAAAACCATGATAAATGTACATTTTGTCCAATCAACCATTAAACTTTTGCAACCTTTCTCTACTTACTCTTTGCTTATCCTATCATTTTTTTCTTCACTTAATGGGTGCATTTAAGCTAGCAAACCCTTTTCCTTTCTTTTTATTTACAAAAGCAAACTATCTAAATCAACCCTTATAACCTCCAAGGGCTCAAATTAAACTGATGAGCGCCTTATTATTCTCTATCTAACTACTGATCTGCCAAGATTAAACTGTTTGGCCAGATCTTTATTCTCTAACTATAACATCAAATTTAAAGCATAAAGCAGTCAAGATTAAACAGTTTCACTATCATGAGTTGTGGCATTTTAAAAACAAGCTGCACACAACCATTATTTTACAAAAACAGAGTAGTGGCATTTAGACTTGCTCACTTTCAGAGTTTATTTGTTTTCTTTTCTTTCTAACCTTAGATTTTCTTTTTGCCTTGATTTTTTTATAGCAACTACCTTAACATTTTCTTTGATATGGACATTATCATCAAAAATATAATTTTTCACTAGCATTTTATTATGTCCGTATCCTAACTTAACATTTTTTTCAAATATTATATCTAATCAAAACCAAAAAATGCTACAACACCTCCTATGAAATATTACAAAATAATAATGGAAAAATAAAATAATATTAGATTATGTCATCAATTTTTAGAGGGAAAAAAGAAAAAACTACTTTTTCAACTCATATTTTCAACTTATCTCCCTATGGTTTTGCTCAAATTTTGAGTGGGAGAACTCTTGGACTCAGAATTTGATTCCTCATTCAAGGAGTACCCATGTTTCATATTTTTGATGGAACATGTTACATGAAAAATGAGAAATACATGAAAAACATGATTGCAATCACATTTTTCATGTATTTCTCATTTTTTGAGTAGTAGGGTCTATTGAAAGTATGCAACATGGGTAGTCCTTAGATCAAGAATTAAATTCTATATTCAGCGAGATATCCCATGAAAAAATTGAATAAAATTGTAGGGAGATGAGTTGAAGAAGTAGAATTTTTATTTTTTTAATCTTTTACTTTTTTACTCGAACAATCGTGAATCATCCCCAATGGTTAACATAATCATCTTGAATCCTATTAGTTCTTATAAAGTTGATTTTGGTTGTACATTTTTATCTGAGGCCCATTTTTTTACCTCAAAATTTCTCTAATGGGGGAGTCTACAAATTCAACCTTAAGAAGCACTTGCTTCCCTACTAACTGAATGGGATAGTTTTTATATAACCCTTTTGGCTAACTGGGTCAGCCATTGTACACACAAAGGGTGAATGTAGATGGAATGAGTTCTAGTGAAGCTAATTTCTTCCAAACTTAAGTATACATCATACTTTTAGACTCACCTTCATTTATTATACATTAATGAATAATTTTATTCTTAATAGAAACTAGAACTTAAAAGGATACAAAAGGGATAAATGAGGGGACTCAACTTTGTTAATATAAAAAATATTTAGCCCATAATCCAAAAGACTAATAACACCCAAAATTGATATTAAATCCTTCCATTATGAAGGAAATATTTGGATCACTTATAAGAATGATATAATTTTTGGGTATTAAGCTATATCTTCTACCATGTTGTAGTTATGGGAAGCCAGAGAACAAGAATTGGTGTCTTCCATAAAAATGGAATATTTTGAAACTTTAGGGCAAGATCCATCCTAGGTTAGGGGATCTACAAGGTTTTATTAATGGATGAAAGAGAATCAAGAGAGTTAGTACAATATATCAAGTTGTGCACCATACTAATGAAATCAACTAGGCAAGTCAATATCAATTGAATCCATGTAAATGATTTGGTAAGTCCCATCTCAAGATTAGTTAGAAATAGGAGGGTGCATAAAAGGAGGAAATTTTGATTTTGTTACATATCCATCTATGGGAAATATATTTCTCAACACATATAATTATGATGAAGAAGGTTGGGTTGGAGGGATATTATTGATTAATTAATTCCAATGGGATTTTATGTAGTCATTTGTTCCCCAAAACATTTTAACTTATGTAAAAATAGACAATGATGGGTGTAATATTTGTAAACACCAAAAAAATGCACAAAGTTAGGTTGTGTACTATTACCTTTAGATTGGGTTGTGATATTTTGGTTTTCCCTGTCTTTTATATTAGATTTCTAGTTTGTATTCCCCTAGTTCCCTTAGTATTAAGAATTTTGTGCCCTTCTCCCTTTTTTTATTTCTGTTATTATGATTGTAGAGGTTGGGAACATTTTGTTGTGCATACACTTGTTCCTATTGATGTGTAAGCTGGCCAATGGGAGCTTGAAGTACCATTACTATAAGAATTGTCACTACTAGTGGTCGGTTAGGGAAAGGATAGTATGGATTCATAAATATGTCGATGCAAGAGTAAATATTACAATCATTTCCATGCTTGATAGGCAAGGGGTGCAACATATCAAGTGTTAGTGCTTTCTTGGGATGAAGGATTAGATAAATCTTGAGATGAGTTATGATAATATTGGGGCAATGAAATACAACCCTTATGTGCTTGAGGGTAAGGGGTACTATATCCACTAGTTCCAAGGGGATGAAGATATAGATGATTATGGTACAGAGGCCCTATAATGCTACAACTTGAATAATATTCCCCCAATGCAAACAAGTCAGCAAAAAGAATGGGGGGAATCAAAAATAATGGTATATAAATACCCCAATTGGGCATTGATAAAATAATATCGTTGCTCCTTTTTGATGTATTATTTATTATTTATAATTATGGTCATGACTATGTCCTTAACAATTGGAGTAATGAGAGACTTCAAGAACCAATCTATAAGGAATTAATCATTAATATTAGCTTTTCACAAGCCACGTCTTCTACACCATTCATGGATTTTGTTGAAAAATGTGCAACAAGAAATGTTAAATTTAGAATGTGCTAAAAATAGACCTGCTAAAAATAGCATGTCTAAAAATAGCAATTTGGTCAGTGAGGTCATTGGCCACATTGGGTGAGAGGTGAAACTGCTAAAAATAGAAACTTCTAAAAATAGCATTTATGGTTCGCTTCCTATTTATAGCACTCCCTAGTCTATCTATAGGAAGTAAAATTAATTTTGGTCTTAACAGCAGTTTCAAATATTAATTAATTAATTTAGTTGAGTTAATTAATTAATTAAATTCGAATTTGAAGTCTTTGTGACCATGCACATGAGTTTCCTCTGCTGACTGAGGGAATAAGCATGAGTTCTATAATGAGAGAATCAGTTGACTTAGTTCTAACTAGTCAAGTCCAGTTAGATTATTTTAACAAGTTGTTAGAATAATAAAATATATTTAATTAATGGAAATACCTGTGAGCAATTTTGAAACCGATGTTTCGGACTAGCTAGGTGAGTCCATCATCACGGTAATGAGATTTGCATTTTGAGAAGAGAGAGTCAAGAAAATGAGAACCTATTAATAGAAGGATGGATAGATAACCTTGGTTAGAGGTCGGGAGGAGGAACAAGCATGCTCTGCAAGACCTGATTTATCAGACCTATTTCTAGTAATATCACTAATGTGCTCTTTTAATCTTACTCCAAAGGATCTCCCTATTTCCCCTATATAAACTTTACCGCACGAACATGGAATCGAATAAACGCCTTTGTGACTTTTTGGGTCATTGTCACTTACTTCGCCAAGGCATTTATTCGATTCCTTGTTCGTGTGGTAAAGTTTATATAGGGGAAACAGGGAGATCCTTTGGAGTAAGATTAAAAGAGCACATTAGTGATATTACTAGAAATAGGTCTGATAAATAGGTCTGATAAATAGGTCTGAGAAATAGGTCTCATTAATAGGTTCTCATTTTCTTGACTCTCTCTTCTCAAAATGCAGATCTCATTACCCTGATGATGGACTCACCTAGCTAGTCCGAAACGTCGGTTTCAAAATTGCTCACAGGTCTTTCCATTAATTAAATACTCTACCAGCCTGTATGGAATCTCTCTTCAACATAATAAAATATAGTTTGTTAATGCTTGCATGCATGTGACAACTATTATTTTAGATAATTGAGGATTCACTCATGGATAGCTGTTGCATGTCAGTTCTGTCAGAGACCTAGTTGATATGAGATGTGGGACAGTGTACTATCAAGTGCTTAACTATTTCTAGTAATTAGTTTTGCATGGTTGAGGAACTAGTGTTCTCAAGGAATACGTAGTTGGACCATTGGTTGTTTTTGGTATGTTGGAATTAATAGCTTATGCTTTTGCCATTATTTCCTAATAAAACTACATAAGGACCATAAGGAAAGCCTATATAAACAGGGCTTGGGTGGTTCATGAGACATATCTTCATATATTCATAGTTCATTGAGAACTGAATAGCTTGAGAGCTAATTCTTCTTGTATTGTGAAGAAGATTTCCACTTGATTGATAATACATGGTTGGGGTTTTATGTTGGTACTTTCTCCTGGATATATCTTGTGTTATGTGTGATTATTTCCCTTGATCAGTTATGCATGTTTCTACTAGATGTTGCTCATGAATTCAATTATGCTTCCGCTTAATGTTTTGTAGAAGTAGAACAAGTATTATGCTTTAGGACATTGCATATATCGGTTTGTTCTACAGGTGAAATTTCTACATGGTACCAGAGGTAGTTAATTTGTAGAAAAAGTTCTACATGGTATCAAAGCTAGCTAATTTGTAGGAAAATTTCTACAAAATTCTACATGGTATCGGAGCACAAGTGATCAAGCAAGAACAGTATACTAGCAGGAGAAATTCAAAGTTTATTATTTGGAATATAGATCTCAAGTTCTTATCACATCTATTTCATCGATGGCGTTCTATGGTTTGAGGCTTGAGTATGCCCTTGATGGCAACTCAAACTATATAGCTTGGAAGGATCACATGGAGGTAGTTTTGGAAGATAATGTCCTTAAGGATTTCATTGATTAAGAAATTTCTAAGCCTACTGACAAGACTGAGCAGGTGGAATGGAGGAACTGTGTGGCTAGAGCTAGGATAATTCTCTTGGCGGGAGTGCAAGATCACATTGTCTCAAGCATCCATGGGAAGGAAACTCTGCATGCAATGTGGAAAAAATTGAAATATTTATATCAAAATAGCAGTGATCAGAGGAAGCTAGCACTGAAGGACAAAATTCGAAAGATCAAGTGTGAAAGGGATGAGACGATCTCTATGTATCTGACCAAGCTCATCACATGCAGGTATGAGCTTGCAAGTGTAGGGGTCGTGACATCGGATGAGGATATGGTGAATCTAGCACTCCTTGGCCTTCCTAAGAGCTGGCATAGCTACCAGGACTCGGTGAATGGAAGGGAGAAACTGCCAGATTGGGAATGACTATGGTCGGATTTGATGCAGGAGGAGATCAAATGGAGCACCAGAGACAGTTCTTCCTCCATGCATGATGAGGAGAACTGTGCCTTAGCAAGTAATCAAAGAAGGGGAAGGAAAAGGTTTCTCTTTCCGAATCCAGTTCTTCCAATGATGGGAAGAAGGTTGACAAATCGAAAGTGTGATGCTTTCGTTGTCATGAGGTGGGCCATTATGCTGCAAATTGTCCATGGAGGAAATCCAAGAAGGGATTTGGGGAAGGATTTGAAGGTGAGGCACTTGCTTCACAATTTGAGTTGGATTTCACACTCTTCGCATGCATGGTTTCATCCATGGTGGGAAGTGGTTGGTTTCTGACTGTGGAGCTTCTTTCCACATGATCGACAACAAGTGTTTGTTCAGTACTTTGGAGGAGAAAGATCTCCAGATACTCATAGAGATGGGTAATGATGAGAAGTATAGTGTCTCAGGTATAGTCACGGTTATTTTTCATAGGGAGCATGGGGTTTGCCTTACCTTGACCGATGTCAAGTATGTATCAAGACTGAAGAGAAACTTGGTTTCAATCGCAATGTTGGAAGACAGAGGCTATGATGTAGTCTTCATTAAGGGAAAGGTTTTCCTTAGACACATCATCACTAGACAGGTGAAGCAGATTGGTTCATGGGTCAAGAACATGTATGCTCTTGAGGTTCAAGATGCATGCAAAGCCTTAAGCAATAAGGAAACTGATGGAGACTTGGTGGTTGAGAGGGAGGGTATATTACCTCTCAACATGCAGATCCAGAAGAAGTTTGAGACGATTGTGGAGGAGCCACAATTGGTGTAGTAGCTTCAGGAGGTTGTGGAGTAGCCATAATAGGGGAAGCTAAGTCAAGATCGAGTAGAGACATCTACTCATGTAGAGACCTCCAGTAGGGGGAAGCTTCGAGCCAGGTGGGCTGAGGGATCACATGCAGCCATACCTCCAGGTAGGAGGTGAGGCGATATAGAGTGATCATCCCAAGGAGGAGGGGCAGGATCCTTGAGGTAATCAACCTCTTGGATGAGACCTTGCTACAGGAGCCCCAATGTGGAGTAGTAGGAACTGACTGATTGGGTAGAGACAAATGTGGATGGAGTGGCAGAAAGAGTGACAGTGTAGGGAATCATAGGACAATGCATAGTTATCAGGCTACAGCAATGCGAGAGGCACAAGTGTTTTGCACAGTGCTAGGTGGCACAGAGAGGTGTGCAATGGTGCAAGATGCATGGAGATGTTATAGTAGCGCAGATGTTAGAGAGGGAGCACGTGTCATTAGCAGGTAGAGCTTCAGCATCAGAGTATGTTCCTAGCCCAACAGAGTGGTCAATTGGGAGTGTTTTTGTTCCAAGTGTTACTGGAGCAAGTGGACTGGGTAGATGTGTTGCATGCAGAACATTCCAGAGTTACAGGATCGGGTTCGAGAGAAAGCCTTTCTTGTTGAGAGGGGGTGTTGAAAAATGTGCAACAACAAATGTTAAATTTAGAATGTGCTAAAAATAGACCTGCTAAAAATAGCATGTCTAAAAATAGCAATTTGGCCAGTGAGGTCATTAGCCACATTGGGTGAGAGGTGAAACTGCTAAAAATAGCATTGCTGAGTCCCTTCCTATTTATAGCAGTCCCTAGTCTATCTATAGGAAGTAAAATTAATTTTGATCTTAACAGCAGTTGGAAATATTAATTAATTAATTCAGTTGAGTTAATTAGTTAAGGAA
>APFE030983564.1:79463-103317 GCA_000404065.3 Pinus taeda
CTGGGTAGATGTGTTGCATGCAGAACATTCCAGAGTTACAGGATCGGGTTCGAGAGAAAGCCTTTCTTGTTGAGAGGGGGTGTTGAAAAATGTGCAACAACAAATGTTAAATTTAGAATGTGCTAAAAATAGACCTGCTAAAAATAACATGTTTAAAAATAGTAGTTTGGCCAGTGAGGTCATTGGCCACATTGGGTGAGAGGTGAAACTGCTAAAAATAGAAACTTCTAAAAATAGCATTTCTAGGTCCCTTCCTATTGATAGCAGTCCCTAGTCTATCTATAGGAAGTAAAATTAATTTTGGTCTTAACAGCAGTTTGAAATATTAATTAATTAATTTAGTTGAGTTAATTAATTAAGGAAATTCGAATTTGAAGTCTTTGTGACCATGCACATGAGTTTCCTCCACTGATTGAGGGAATAAGCATGAATTCTATAATGAGAGAATCAGTTGACTTAGTTCTAACTAGTCAAGTCCACTTAGATTATTTTAACAAGTTGTTAAAATAATAAAATATAGTCTGTTAATGCTTGCATGCATGTGACAACTATTATTTTAGATAACTGAGGATTCACTCATGGATAGCTGTTGCATGTCAGTTCTATCAAAGATCCAATTGAGATTAGATGTGGGATAGTGTACTATCAGATGCTTAACTATTTCTAGTAAGTAGTTTTTGCATGGTTGAGGAACTAGTGTTCTCAAGGAATATGTAGTTGGACCATTGGTTGTTTTTGGTATGTTGGAATTAATAGCATATGCTTTTGCTATTATTTCCTAAGCAAACTACATAAGGACCATAGGGAAAACCTATATAAACAGGGCTTGGGTGGTTCATGAGACATATCTTCATATCTTCATAGTTCATTGAGAACTGAATAGCTTGAGAGCTAATTCTTCTTGTATTGTGAAGAGTATTTCCACTTGATTGATAATACATGGTTGGGGTTTTAAGTTGGTGCTTCCCCCTGGATATATCTTGTCTTATGTGTGATTATTTCTCTTGATCAGTTATGCATGTTTCTACTTGATGTTGCTCATGAATTCAATTATGCTTCCACTTAATGTTTTGTAGAAGTAGAACAAGTATTATGCTTTAGGACATTGCATATATCGGTTTGTTCTACAGGTGTAATTTCTACATGGTATCAGAGGTAGCTAATTTGTAGAAAAAGTTCTACATGGTATCAAAGCTAGCTGATTTGTAGGAAAATTTCCACAAAATTCTATAGATTTGATCTATGATATGGGTGGCTATGGTATAATGGAAATTGGTTAATATTTTAATCCCTAAATTATAGCAAGTTGGAAACTAAAATAAAGTCATGTTAAACTTTAGAATGGATTCAAAGGTCCTATTGATATCCTAGTTGTTGCATGTACTATTTTATAGCAACACCCAAAAGCGTGCATTGAAATAGACTTTAATTAAACAATTTATGTTATGGACTTGTAGGACCCTCTCTTATTTTACCCTCAAACCTAGGGATTTTTGAGGGAATCTTAGTTGGCATAGTAAGTTGGTTAGTATCATGAAAGTTAGGATCAATGATAAACCTGTTCAACTAAGGGAGATTCAAACCTATCACGTAAGGAAAAAATGGATAATTGGTTTTAGCTCTTGCATTATATCCTACGATGATGAAGCTTGGGTTGGAAGATTAAGAGCTAGTTTTAAAACTAGATGAACCAAAACCCCTTAATGATGAGAGATGTCATAAATCAAAAGATCTAGAACCTAAAGGTGAACTAAGAGGAGGAATCCTAAGTCCTTGAGAAAATGAAATAGTACATCTAGTATAAATCAAATGCTAAAGGCCTTAAATCCTAAAAGAGAGTCTACTAGGTGGGGGGGGGGGGAGGGGGGGAGGTGGGGGGGATTTTTTCTATATGCAAGTACCACCCTAAGATGAAAAAATTTAACCAAAGATTCAAAATAAACAAATCAATGAATCAAGTAAATCAATCTAAAATCAATCACTATGTGCATATGTGGTGTAATGAGTGGTTTAATATATGTATATATAAATACAAGGTATCCTAATTCTAGCTTCATGTTATTGAAATAAAAGACTATTTACTACAAGACAAGTTGAATGTGCTCAAACAAGTCCTGGACTATGTACGGGGACCTTCAAAACAACTAACAACAATGGGGAAAGACCCATACATATATGAATGAAGGTGTAAAAGGGAAATGTATAGCTAGGGGTTAATGGATAGCGAAGGTCACAAAGGCTCATTGAAATTTTTCTCAAGTTCCCTCCCTACTATAAAAGCCACCTAGGTAAGGACACTAGTAGAAATTCCGCTAAGATAGCTCTTCACATACACATGTAATAGGTTACAATGTCTTCAAATGGAAATAAAGTGGTCATGGCATGTTTAGTGGTGAAGGGGGAAGGAGGCTTAATCACATATTCAGTCCTAATCTAGGAATTATCCACTCCTAAGAGTGTAGTTTCTACCACATGAATTTTAATTATGTCTGATAGAAAGGATTTTTAAGGTGCCTTGAGAGTCAACCACTATGTTTCAATGTGAAATGATTGGAGGAAACTATTTGGATTCCTATGGTTAAATACCTAACTTAAATACAAAATTTATTTCATCCCAAGTGTTATTATATGTATTAGATTATGTGGTCAATTTTCATATGATATTGGTAGCATGAAGAAGTATCTGCATTTGCTCCATGTACTGATTCAAATTAAATTACTTAAAAATGAAAAAAATTCAATGAACTAAATTTTGAACTAGAAACAAAGTGAATAAAAATTATAACTACTAAAGTAAAATGGATTTTTCTTTATCTAGGTCCAATTTCAAAAATTGAATTGAAATTGCTCACCATTCATGTTTTCAAAACTAAAGAAAATATATATATATATATATATATATATAATATATATATTATATATATATATAGATAGATAGATAATCCGGAACATGAAGCTACAAAAAACTTCCACAGAGGCCTGAAATCCAATATATATATATACTTTAAATTGTTTTACAAGAAAAAATTTCCAAATAATAAAGCCTCTATATGAAACCAAATTACTAAGGGATGACAAGACTCTTTCCTTTCACTAAGAAATATTTTTTACATAAAACATATGGCTAACTAGAACAACACAAAACCCTGATCTATACAGTTGAAAAGGAAAGTAAAAAACCAAGTTGGAAATAGATAGATAATGTCTTATTACACAAATTCAACACAAGGGAAATAAAAAAGCAAGAAAGCATGATTTTATCTACCGAAGACCTATGGAAGGAAAATATGCCCAATGGATAACCAATAAGGAAATGTTATGTTCAACAATATATTGCAAAAAATTTAAAAGCTAATTCTAAAAGAAATCAAACTATGGAAGGTAAGTTAGAAATCCCAAAGGATTTGGTTCTCAATACAATGTTATTGTTAAAGAAAATAATCTATCTATAACATAAGAATGTGAAAATAAAACTACATGTCCTAAAAAAACACTTAGAAAGAAAAAGAATAAGAACTAAAAAATTTGATTTTTGGACCCAATGCAAAAACTTACTGAGAAGATTGCATTAGATCTTGCAGATAATTATCTAGAAAATAATTTGGTTAGCTGTAATGGTCAATGCAAATACTAACCAAAAAATTGTGTTGCTACTTCTAAGTTTCCTAATAGCTAAGAGTTGGTCTCCAAAGTATTATAAGAACTTTTAACCCATAATTTTCTATATATACAGTCTAAAAAATAATAGTAGACAAGAAAAAGGACATAAAAACTAAGAAAAAAATAATAAAGTGGGTTTGAACACACCCACAACCAAGAAAGATGTCTTACATCCCTAGTGGATTCACTAACATATTGTTAGATATTTGCGACAAAGGTCAGAAAACTCCTAGATCTAGTGGTTGTGAGAAAGATAAAAAACAAATGAGAGTAGAAAGTAAGAAAATTATAATTTTGGAAGTAAGTCCATATTTGAAAAACCATAGTCTACACCATGGAGAAATAAACAAATAAATTGTAGCTATAAAAATAGAGTAAACAAATCTAAAAGAATATGAATAATGGTATATTACCCACTTGAAGCTAAAATTATGTCATCTATGGAGAATATCCTTATAGAAACAAGGTCCTAGACCTCCTTCTTGGGAGAATTATTTTACTCCATAGTTTTGCAAGGTTGATCTCATGGTTAAGTAGATATGGATGATGCAAAAATTACTATCAACCACAAAGGGTGTCTTAATGTCTAGAGAAAACTAGGCATCATTTATTTACTTTGGATTGATTATATGAGAAATGGAGGTGACCTCTAGGTTTTATATGCATAATAGTGTTTAAACCCTTTGACATGGTCATAATAAAATATTATTTATGAAACATATTTAATTTAGTAACTACTTTTATGGTTTGCATATGACAACTTTACTTTATTTTTAATTTATTTTGTTTTTTTTTGGATAATTCAAAATGGAAATAGTCAAAAAGGATTTTATAACTTTAAAAAATGTGTCTCCTTAGGTCATGGTGATATAAAATGATATGGATAGGATGAAATAAATGGTATCCATAATGTATTTTTGTAAACATAGTAATTTGTTTTAGGTGCACAACTTCTGGGTTATAAAACATATTGTATGGAGGTTATCTCTTATACAAGAATTCCTTCAAGGCATTTTGACATTACATTTACTAGGATTAGATGTTTATTTGAGAAAATCATTTTTTCTTGTGATCTTGAAAAGAATTGATTGTGAAAATACATGTTGAACTACATTAGGGTCTCAAGAATGTTTTTTCTTACCTAATTTAGGAAAAGCATCCACAATTCCTCTCACAAGATTTTTTCTTCTTTCTAAACTTTTATCTATTTTAATACCTAAAATTGATTCGTAAACTGTATTGGATATTCCACTAGATAGTTTGTCACAAAATATTTGATAAAATTATACTTTAAAATCCAAAATCTAAACTTTGAGGGTTTTTTTCTCTTTAGATTTCTAGATCTGTAAAAAAAAATATTGCGTATACATGTAAATTATAATTATGCACAAAATAGACAATAACAAAATAAAAACTCCCAAACCATGGTTGACACAAGATATAACCTGGGAAACCCTTTTGAGAGAAAAATCAAGCTAGAAGGTAAAGTCGCTTTACTTTCTTTCTCTAAATATAGAATGGTTGTGAGTACAAAGAAGTAAGTATTGTGGACCATGGGCTACTACATTGCTAAAATCCTCCCTATGTGCTCTCTCCCTATCTATGTTGGCTAATATTCTCATCTATGGAACAAATGTACTTTAAAATAATGGAATCCTTTTTCCTCCTAGTGGTCGAGTTATAACACACCCTGATAGCCTTCTAGTGGTTAGGTTTGACTCCTTCAACTTTTCGGTAGAGTTAAAATATGGAATATTATAAAGCATTATCGATAGCAATCACATGGATATACCATTTTCCATTAATAATTGGGGTTGACATGGAATCCTCTTGAATTATGGTGGTTAAATCAGATAGGTCAACTTTCAATTGGCATAACTTTTCCATATAGACTCTGATATGTTGAAAAACGGTGTAATGGATACGAGATGCATTTTTGAACTATGGTAATTAATTGTAAATATATATTATAGTTCTTTTATATTCATCAAACAATCACACTTGAGAAATTCAACCAATAACCATGAAAGGAAGGTAGAAATCACAACGTTAAAAACTTAGGATATGTGAGATCATGTGTAAGAGAGAGAGAGAGAGAGAGAGAGAGAGAGAGAGAGAGAGAGAGAGAGAGAGAGAGAGAGAGAGAGAGGTGACAAGTGAATGTACAAAATGAAAAGTTTCAAGTGTATTTTATGCTCAAGATGCCCAAGAGACATGTCTCTTTGTAAATTGTATCACATCTCTTTGTAAAGTAAATTCTATTAAGTTTGCACATTTACATTTTTGCTCATATTTGTGAAAGTGTTGAAGAACACATAAATAATGGTGGGTAGTAACTCTTGGTAAGTATATTTATTTACATATTTTTCATTATCCCATATTTTGCACAAATACTTTCTTAAATTTTGGTGGGTAGTAACTTATGGTAGATATGTTATTTACATGAGTACGAGTTATTTTCAAGGATCTTAATTTTAGGTGGTTTTGTTGATTTCCTTTCTTTTAATTTTCTTGTGTTTTTACATAGTACTATAAATACATTAAGGATTATGAATACTGGCCTTATCTACATTCTTCAACACTCTCTCTTAGCTAGGGAGGTATTCCTAATGATTATCCATGTGTTTTTTGTATACATTATCTTTCTTAAAAAGAAGGTAAATCTCATCAATAGCATCTTTATATAGGTCAATACCCTTGACCTACATCAACATCATCATTGATATGTACCACAACCTAGGTTAGCTATCCAAACCAATGGTACTATCTCAACTAGTCACTATGATCTAGTGGACCCCTCACCTCATGATACTCTAACTAGTTCAGGGTTTCCATCCCCCATGGTCAAGCCCTACGGAAACCCATGTCCCAAATCCAACGGCCTCTCTCTAAGCCATTATTTTGAAGAGGCACCAACTCAATGAGTGTTTGGGCCTCAGAGAACATTCAAGAATTTATGTCCCTCATGTTATCTCACCAATATTTTGGTTCATTCTCTTGTTGCCACCAATTGTTTAAGCCATACCTTTGTTTTCCACCCATCAAAAGTTTGAAGCAAGCTCCTATTGTTACCAGCAATTTAAGCCATGCCCCTATTGATGTGACATCAATTCTCCCTCTCAGTGATAGAGGAGTTCTCCAATATTCCAGGTCATGCTCCTATTATTACCAAAATACCAAGCCATATCCTCGTTGTCCACCCATGAAAATTCTGTTCCAAGCTCTTGTTGTTACCAAAAATCTCAAGCATGCCCCTTTTGATGGAACTTCAATGCTCCCTCTCATTGATAGAGGAGTTCTCCAATAGTCTGGGACATGTTATGTTTTTCATCAATGGTCTGAACCATACCCCTGTTTTCAACCAATAAACAACCCATACCAAGCTCCTATTGGTACCAATAGTATAAGTGATGCCCATGTTTATGTCACAACAATTCCCCCTCTCACTAATAGAGGATTTCACTACTAGTCCAATCTTTTCTTTGAAGTATACAAACTTCACCCGAAATAGAGGCTTTGTGAGAATTAGTGAGACGTATGCTCACTAGTGGAAATATACTAGAGCATCACTGCTCCCTTCTATACCATATCATGAATATAGTGATACTTGATACCAATTTTATTCGACCTTATGTGCAACTTTGACTGTCACAAAAAATCATGGTCAATTCCATCACATGCTAAAACATTCTAGCAAGAAATTTCCAAATCCAAAATTCTTCACAACAAACTTCATAGGCTACCATATATTCAACTTTAGTAGTATCGATTGCCACAAAATACTGTTTCTTTCTCATCCAAGAAATAATTGTTGATCCCAATCAAAAAAATCTGCCATATGTACTCTTTCCATCGACACCACCTTCAGCCCAATGAGAGCTAGAGTATCTCAACATCCTAAGCTCATTGCTTTCCACATACTTCAAACAATAATTTATTAGTACCATAAGAGTATCTAGCCATCATACTTTGGCTTCATCTAATATAATGTATTCACTGCAAGGAAAATATTCATACCAAGTTCAATAAAGAACCAATCAACTTCCTATCATCATCAAACTTTTGCAAAGAAGATTTCACCAGGCTTCATCAATTCATGATCACATTCAGTGACCAACTCTCTCTTAATCTGAGACATATTTTTCTATGATAATTTGGATCTCCCTCTAAATCTAACATAAGTTTTCCTATATATCCCTTCTTCAGTACAACATATCACAGTTTCTCCACATTAATCCTTAAGGGCCTTCTTAAATTATTATACTTCTTCAAAGTATTTACAACTGGAGAAAAACCATGACCTCCCTCTTACTTGGAGAATCTTCTATTCTCTCATCTCTAGTCATAGACAAGCATATTTCAAAATTGCTTCTCTTCCTTCTCCTTCTTAAGTTTAGATCTTCAAATCACAATTATGGGATAGATCCTTTTATCAAAAGGTTTGCTTCATTCTTCCACTTCTTCTCCCTTTATTTCCTGAGCCAAACCTTCAATACGTACCTACAATCATCATTAGGAAGCCATGGAAGAATAAAAATTTTAAGAATAATGTTAGCTCCCTCTTGATATTGGTTGTCTTACACCACCTTCATCCACAATGTCATCATGATGCGATATCTTCCTTGCATGATCTAAGATTTCTATCTTCAATGGAAATGACTAATTCAAGATTGTGTTGCTTGCTAGGGTTTAGAAACCCTATATTTCCATTTTCATAATCAAATTTCAGAATCCTAGAGATGACATGCCCTTCACATATCCAATATTGTCAAAAATCTATCAAGAGAGTCCAATGATGATCTGATTTTTCTAAATCATTGTAGCAGTAGTATTTTATTCATAAGAGCATGGCCTTCATCTCAATATACAAATAATAAATTCATTATTCTTAAACAATAGATGGAAGATATATTTCGTAGCATCAATACTTTCTCTATAATAAAACCTTCAATATCTTTATTCATTATTTCCTTGACCTATCATAGTGCAGGGTTTGCAAATGACTTTATGAAGAAATCCTTAGCAATTATAATCTTGAAGAGGGACCCAATGTTTCCTTTTGAACTCAAGATATTTTAGCCAAATAAGTGACCTTAAGAGATTCAAATTTAAATTATGCATGGATAATTCAATTCAAGAATTTGATATTTTGGGTCAGGTAATCTTATGTTAACTTATCCCCATGTTTCCAAGCATATCATCATGATTCTTAAGGGACAATTCAACATTTTTTTTCACTATAAGTAGGCTTTCTTCAAAGGTATAATGAAAATATAGTTTCAGTAGTCATTCACAACGTAGGGTTTATGATAGTAAATATTTTCAAAGAAGTCATATGTTCAATACTTCAAGATAAGAAAAGGTCATAAACTTTATTTACCTGGTTGTGATATGATCTACAACTTGCATAATAGAAGTGTTGTTACTCTAAAGCATTAGCTTTACAATTATTCTTATAGGTTTAAATTCCCATTAATAATTAAACATTGTGTAGAATTAATTATTCCTTTAGATAGGTATTGGTCATGAGGTTCATAAGGATACTTTAGGCTGATATATCAATCCAAACTGGGACATTTTCTTAATGCTTTCCAGAACTTTATGAAAGGATAACTTTGCTGGTATTTTTAGAGTGATATCATTTTGGATCCTTATGATATTAAGCGAATTTATTCAAGATTAAGATTAGCATCATCATTAATATAATAAACACCAGCATCACAATCATCCAGGTCAATCCTCTTAACATACAAAAAAACATGGAATCGAATCAATACCCATGGTACAACATCAATATCAGCTAGTCATCTTGATCTAGTTGACACCTCAACCTTGTGGTTTCCAGTCTTGTCCTTGTTCACCATCACATGAGTAGTTCACATAGACTAAGTGAAAATATAAATGGCCTTAACCCAGGTCGGATGCCAAAACATGCTCTTTGTAAAAAAAGATTCAATCATTTCTCTTAGAGATCTAAACATTTCTCTTAGAGATCTGATCATCTCTCTCTAAAAAGAGATCTGAGTATCTCTCTTAGAGATCCAAGCATCTCTCTAAGAGATCGTAGAAACTCTCTCAGAGATCTAATCAGGGTGTTGGGAGGAACCTACTAGTCTCTACTGGACCATTCTCCCTAATTTTGATCATAGTACTTGACATAGTGATACCTTCCTCAATTATGGTCACCATAATTAACACAGACATAAATTCCCTAATTTTGGTCATAGTACTTGACACAAGACGAATCTTTATCCACTAGATCATTCTTCCTAATTCTTGTCAATGTAGTTGATATAGGTATAACATCCATAATTCAGGTCAAATTACATGACACAAGGAGAAACCATATCCATGACGCAAATAGGGAGTCAATTTCCATGAACCCAAGCTTGTCTCAAAGGTGCACAAACTTCCATCTAGAAATATGTTTTGATATAATATCATTTATCATCTCATCATACAATCCTACAAGTAGCCTATGAATTCATACTACTTCTCAATTTGCGAATCCAGCTGCAATATGCTCAACCTTTTCCATACAACATGACTTTTTCATTCATTATAACCATGCCCAAACTCAAATCAAACCTGGGAATCATTGGAACTTCACATGATCCATCATCAAAAAGGCACAAATTTTTGTCCTCATTACTAAGGTTTCTCAGACTCTAATAGAGATTGATTTAGGGGATTAACCTTGATTTATCTTCTTTGATCTTGAAGCAAGAAATTCATATTAATGCTTTTTACAGAGTTTCTTACTCATATATCTTGAGCATAGAGACTTCTTTAGAGCATTAATTAGTGTCCTTCCTTCTTGTGAACTTGTGTCCTAGACATATCACAGACCGCAAGTAATTGAAAGTAGGCCCCTTATTATTACCATTCTAGATTTTGAGGCCATACATTTTGGAACAAAATAACTTTTTAATGCTATTATGAACCCTAATCTAGGGTGCCTCAATCTTTGGCTTTGCTGGAAAATAGATTTAGCTCATTTCCTTGCATAGGATCAAATCTGATCTTCAATTTCCTTGCTTAACCTTAGTCTAATTCCATTTTGAAAAATGGAGTGCAATGGATACAAGCACTATTTCTAAAGTATTGTAGTTACTTGTGAATATATATTATATTTCTTTAATCTTCATCATGCAATCACACTTCAAAAATTCAACCAAGAAACATTCAAGGAAGGTAGAGATCACAATGTTGAAAACTTAAGTTATGTGAGATCACGTGTGTAAGAGAGAGAGATATGCGAGTAATAAATGAATGTATAAAATGAAAAGTTTCAAGTGTACTTTATACTCAAGGTACCTAAGAGACATGTCTCTTTTTAAATTAGATTAAACCTCTTTATAAAGTAAATTTTAGTAAGTCTACATTTTTACTCATATTTGTTAAAGTGTTGAAGAAAATGTAAATAATGGTGGCCATAACTCCTGGTAAGTATATTTATTTACATCTTGTTCCTTATCCCATAATTTACGCAAATACTTTCCTAAATTATGGCGGATAGTGAGTTATGCTAAATATGTTATTTATGTGAGTATGAACTATTTTCAAGGTTCATAATGTTAGGTGGTTTTGTTGATTTCCTTTCTTTTAATTGTCTTTCGTGTTTTTACATAGTATTTTCACTACCACCAGATGTACTCTTTCAATCAACAACACTTTTAGCCGAATTATATTTAAAGTATCCCATCAGCCTAAGCTCATTTCTTTCCACATACTTCAAACAATAATTTAGTAGTAACGCAAGAATCTAGTGATCATGCTTTGGATTCATATGGTTTAATGTATTCATTGCAAAGAAAATATTCAAACCAAGTTCATTAAAGAACCAATGATTTTCCTATCATCATCAAAAAATTTCAAAGAATATTTCATCAGACTTCATCAATTCAAGATAACATTGAATGGCCAACTACCTCTTAATCTGAGACATATTCTACTATGATCACTTCAAGATCCCTTTAAAGCTAACATAAGTTTTTCTAAATACCGCTTATTTTGTACAAAATATCATAGTTTCTCCACATGATTCCTTAAGGGCCTTCTTAAATTACGATACTTATTTTCACTCTTTGATACTGGAGAAAAAACATGATCTCCCTCTTACTGGGATAATCTTCTATTCTCTCATCTTTAGTCATAGACAAGCATATTTCAAATTTTCTTATCTTCCTTCTCGTTATTAAGATTAGATCTTCAAATCTCAATTCTAGGACAGATCCTTTTGTTACAATCTTTTGATTCATTCTTCCACTTCTTCTCCCTTTGTTTCCAAAGACATTGGAAACCTTCAATACACACCTGCAATCCTCACTAGGAGACCATGGAAGAACAACTTTTGAGAAGAATGTTATCACCCTCTTGATATTTTCCTTCTTGCATCAACTTCATCCACAATGTCATCATGATGTCATATCTTCCTTGCATGAACTAAGATTTCTATCTTCAGCAGAAATGACCAATTCAAGATTTTGTTTCTTGCTAGGGTTTATAAACCCTATATTTGTAATTTCATACTAGAATGTCAAAATATTAGATTCAAGATGTGCTTCACATATCCAACATTGTCAAAAATCAATCAAGAGAGTCGAATAATGATCTACTTTCTCTAAATCATTGTAGCAATAATTTTTTTCGTAAGAGCTTGGCCTCCATTTCAATGTGCAAAGAATAACTTCATCATTCTTAAACAATAAATGGAAGATATATTTCCAGACATCAATACTTTCTTTGTAATAAAACCTTCAATGTCTTTAGTCATTTAAATTTCCTTGACCTACCACAATAAAGTGTTTGCAAATGACTTTATCAATATATCCTTAGAAATTTTAAGCTTGAAGAGGGGCCCATCCTTTCCTTCTAAACTCGAGATATTTGAGCCAACTAAGTGACCTAAGAAGAATCATCTTTAGATTATGCAAGGCTAATTAAATTCAAAAGTTTTGTATATTTTGGGCTCAAGTAATCTTATGATAAATTCTCCCTCTAACTACAAATATATCATCATGATCCTTAAGAGATAGTTCAACATATTTTTCATTGTAAGAAGACTTTCTTCAAAGGTGTACTTCAAGTATACTTTCAACAATCATTTACAATCTAGGATTTATGACATAGTAACATTTTTCAAACAAAGTGTATGTTCAATACTTAAATATTAGCAAAGGTCACAAACTTTCTTTATGTGGTTGTGATCTGATCCACAACTTGCGTAATAGAGGTGTCATTACTCTAAAGCATTAGCTTTACGGTTCTTCTTGTAGGTTTGAATTCGCATGACTAATTCAACACTATGAAGCATCAATTCTTACTTTAGACATGTATGGGTCATGAGTTTCATAAGTATACTTTAGGTTTATATATCAATACAAACTGATACATTTTCTTAATTCCTTCCAAAACAAAGGATGACTTCACTATCATTTTCAGAGTGACATCATTTCAGATCCTTATGATATTAAGGGACTTGATTCAAGATTAACATCACCATCATCATCAATACCATTAACACTGCGGCCATCAAAATAATCCAACTCAACCCTCTTGATCTATCACAATCATGACATCCACTTAGTAACTTTGGTACAACGTCAATATTAACTAGTCACCATGATCTCGTCAAGACCTCAACCTCATGGTATCTAGACTAGTCCTTGTTCACCATCATACAACTAGTGCACATAGTTTAGTTGAAACTCCAAATGGCCTCAACCCAGGTTGGATGCTAAAACATGTTATCTCTAAACAGAGATCCGATCAGTTATCACAAATATCCAAACAAATCTATTTGAGATCTAACCATCTCTCTTTAAACAGATATCCAAGCGATTCTCTCAAAGATCTGAGCAACTGTCTCATAGATCCAAGAAACTCTCACTGAGATTTGAATACGTTGTTGGGAGGAACTAACTAGTATCTATGGGAACATTCTCCCTAATTATGATCACCATACATGACATGATGATACCTTCCCTAATTCGAGTCATAGTACTTGATGCGGGGATACCTTCCCTAATTCTAGTCATAGTACTTGACATAGAGAGAATGTTTTTCCACCATATAGTTCTTCCTAATTCAAGTCAATGTACTTGCTGCAAGGATAAGATCTCGAATTCTGATCAAGGAACATGACAGAGGGAGAACCATATCCATGATGCAATCATCAACCTTTCTTCCTCTCAACTAGGGAGGAAATTTCCACAAGCCCAATATTATCTCAAATGTGCACTAGCTTCCCTCTATAAATAGGTTTTGATAGAATATCAACTATATGCTCATCATACAATCCTGCAAGTAACCTTTAAGGCCATACTACTTCTCAAATTGTGAATCCAATTGCAATATGCTTGGCCTCTACCATACGGATTGACTTTCTCATTCATTATAACCAGGCCATAACTCAAACTAAATCTGGGAATCCTTGCATCTTCACAAGATCTACTATCATAGATGCACCGATGTTCATTCTCATTCCTAAGGTTTTTCAAACTCAAGAAAATATTTATTTAGGGGATTGGCCTTGATCTTTACTCTTTGATCCTAAGCCAACAATTTATATTAGTACTTTCTACAGAGGTTCTTACTCATATTTCTTGAGAAAAGAGACTTATTTAGTGCATTGATTGATGCAATGCCTTCTTGTGAACTTGTGTCTTAGACATATCACAAACCACAAGTAATTATAAGATGGCCCATTATTATCACCATTAATATATATTTTTAGGCCATAACTTTTGGAACAAAAATAACTTTTTTATGCTATATGAATCATAATCTAAGGAGATTTGATATTTACCTTTACTAGAAAACATATAACAACTCATTTCCTTACATAGGCATAAATGTGATCTTCAATTTCCTTGCTTAGCCTTTCTCTGATACCATGTTGAAAAATAGAGTGCAATGGATACAAGCACTATTTCTAAACTATCGTAATTAGTTGTGAATATATATTATAGTTATTTTATCTTCATCACGAAATCACACTTCAAAAATTCAACAAATAACCATGAAAGGAAAGTAGATATCACAATGTTGAAAATTTAGGATATGTGAGATCACGTGTAAGAGAGAGAGATATGTGAGTGATAAGTGAATGTAAAAAATGAAAATTTTCAATTGTGTTTTATACTCAAGATACCCAAGAGACATGTCTCTTTGTAAATTAGATAGTGTCTCTTTCTAAATTAAATTCACAATTACATTTTTGCTCATATTTGTTAAAGTGCTAAAGAACACGTAAATAATGGTGGGAAGTAACTCTTGCTAAGTATATTTATTTACATTTTGTTCCTTATCCCATATTTTACACAAATACTTTCTTAAATTATGGTGGGTTGTAACTTATGGTAAATATGTTATATACGTGAGTATGAGCTATTTTAAAGGATCTTAATTTTAGGTGGTTTCATTGATTTCAATTCTTTTAATTTTCTTTTGTGTTTTTATATAGTATTATACATATATCAAGGATTATGAAGACCAACCACAACTACATTATTCAACATGATTGAGGATATTCTTGCATCGTTGGGAAGGTATATGTGTGTAGAATATTAACAAAAGATGCAACACTTGAAGCAAAGTTTTACCCCCAAAAACACCATTTTATGCTCAAAATGCTCTCGAAATGTTTTAAACATATTGATTCCCATTGGTAAAGATAGTCATGTGAGTTTATTCCTCCACTTTGTCCACTTTGAGAGTATTGATATGGATGAAAAACAATATAATGATATAATCTAGATCACACCTCCCCAATTTGGAGTCTTTTGGTCCCCAAAAGCTTCTACTTGATGAAGTGACGAAAATTATCTCCACATTCTATTAGGTTTACCATTTAGACTTACTTGGAAGCTATCCTTTCAACCTAATCTACCAAAGTTCATGCTTCCCCTTTTTTTTAATTCTTGACCTCTTTTGCAAAAATGTATCCTTTGTCAATTTTGCCTAAGAATCTAGTACAAAATCCTCTATAGAATGTAGGACCAGCTCCTCTTCCTAATCTAGCATGGAAGGCTCATAAATTTTTAGATTCTTGACATTCACAACTAAGTAAATGTGCATGTATGGGGATAAGATTAACCTATAGGAATTATCTCCCACATTTTCCAGTATCTCAAAGGAACCATATTGTAGAACATTGATTTTCTTATCATGACCCTGTAGCCTCTTCTTGTTCAACTATAACCATACTTTGTCTCCCACCTTGAAAGAATTCTCTATTATGTGTCATCATACTTGACCTTATATTTTTCCAATGACTTCTGTAGTGTCTTCTATACCTATGTGGATTTTCCTGATCTTTTCAACAAATATTTTTGTCATTAACAAATCCCTTGTAATATCCTACCTTGCTCCATACTTCCCATATGAAATATCCCAAGGTGAAGGTGGAAAATATCCAAAACAAGTTTCAAATGGGGATTTAGTAGTAGAATTTTTCATCCTAATCTACCAAAGGTCATGTTTTCCCTTTTTTGTAATTCTTGACCTCTTTTGCAAAAATGTATCCTTTGTCAACTTTGCCTGACTATCTAGTACTAAATCCTCTATAGAATGTAGGACCAGTTCCTCTTCCTTATCTAGAATGAAAGGCTCATAAATTTTTAGATTATTGGCATTCACAACTAAGTAAATATGCATGTATGGGGTTAAAATTAACCTATAGGAATTATCTCCCACCGTTTCTAATATCTCAAACGAACCATATTGTGGAACTTTTATTTTCTTATCATGAGCCAATAGCCTCTTCTTATTCAATTGTAATCATACTTTATCTCCCACCTTGAAATGCTTCTCTATTATGTGTGATCATGCCTGACCTTATATTTTTCCTGTGACTTATGTAGTGTCTCATACACCTATGTGTATTTTCTTGATCTTTTCAACAAACATTTTTTTATTAAGGAATCCCTTGTAATATCCTACCTCACTCCTTACTTCCCATATGAAATATCCAAAGGTCAAGGTGTAAAATATCCAAAACAAGTTTCAAATGGGGAGTTACTAGTAGAACTATGGACTACTCTATTATGAGTTTTGTATATATACCATATTTTCATCCCAGTTCTTTAGATATTTCTTATTGTAACGCCTCAAAAGTTGCACCAAAGTCATGTTAACTACTTATGCATGTTTATCTATCTATGGATGGAAGGTTTTAGACCTCTTCAACTTCATGTCCATCTTCTCCCACAATGTAGTCCAAAATGCACTGAGAAATCTCATGTCCGTATATGAAACAATACACATTGGTATCCCAAACTGCACCTGGACATATCCAAGGAACAAGTTTCTTTCTTCTTGCTCATTGATGGTATTTTTATAGAGCATTAAAACATACATCTTGATGAACCCGTCATTTACCATGATCATGTAGTCATGTCCCTTCTTGATTATTGGTAAAAATCCCACAAATTCCATGGAAATGTTTTCTCGGGGGCAAGTGGGTACAGGTAAGGGACGATATAGACCCTATTTTTTGCTACTAGGATTATCGGTACAACAAAGCATGTATTCGATTATGAACCTAGCTACCTATTATTGCATCTTAGGCCAATAGACATACCTATACAAGTTGGCAACTATCTTTCGTACACCAAAGTTCCCTACAACCTTATAGGTGTGAGCCTCTCTATCCGTTGCAGTTTCTAAAATTTAAGATCACATAACTTATCCAACATTTAGAGTGACCAATCCTAGAGAGGGTAGTCAATTTTGTAGACACCATCATGTAAATTAATTTGGATCTGCAATCGTTGAAACACCTCTTTGAAGTCCTCGTCCTTTTAATATGTCCCTCTATATTCATCATGGGTGAATGGCTCCATGTGCATAAAAGTTCCCAAAGCTATGATCTTTGATGTGGGTGGCCTTGAAAGCATGTCAGCCAACTTGTTTGTGTTTCCCCTCTTATACTTGATCATTAGATGAAACTATTGTTAAAACCACATCCACTTGTAATCCCTAGTTTGTTGTAGCTTACTCTAGGCCTATGGGTACTATATTGACTATTGATTTGGGTGAATTACCATCTCCTTTCCCATTAGATAGTGCTTCCACTTCCTCATAGATTGCACTTGGGCATAAATTTCCTTGTCATAGGTAGGGTAGTTAATAATTTCTCCATGAATGGTTGCATATGGACGTTCCTCCATACATAAAGACCACACCCATAGCATACTCACTTACATCTATCTCCACTTCAAAGGGGTATTGCATGCTCAGTAATGCCATAAATAATTCTCAACGTATTTTCTTCTTTAGCTCCTCAAAGGACCTTTGCTAACCCTTTCCCCACTAGAAACTCTTTCCACTTGTTGTTATGGCATGGAGTGGTACTTCTATCACTGAAATTGAGGCTATAAATTTCCCCAAGTACTGTGTCGCCCCATTGAAAATCCTAACCTCATAAGCATTAGTACGCACCAGCCATTTCATGATAGATTCTACCTTGGTAGGAGTCATATTTAGATCTCCTCTACCTATCACATACCCTAGATAGACCAAAGACTACTATACAAACTCACACTTCTTGATATTTTTTCTCATTTAATGCTTATTTAATGTCTCCAAACCTATGTTAATTGTGAGATGCGCTTCTAGGCTAGGTATCACTTTATACCCGTATAGCATCCAAATATAAAATAACAAATGAATCTATAAAAAGGTTGTAGTATATCATTCATTAACCTCATGAACATAGTTGGTGCATTGTGTAGGCCAAATCACATGGCTAACCACTCATACAACCCTTTCCTAGTTTTGAAGGAATTATTCTAGGTATCATATTATTTAACTCGAACCTGATGATGTCCAATATTTAAGTGCATCTTGGTGAAGTATTTTCCTTTTTTCAATTGACCTAGAAGATCATCTATTCTAGGTAGGGGGTACTTGTTGTCAAGAGTAATTTTGTTCAACACCCTGTAATATATATACATTTTCCAAGTCCCATAATTATTTGGTACAATGATGGTGGGTAACCCACATGGTGATGTAACTGGTCTAGTGATACCCTATTCTAGTAGTTGTTTCAATTTTTTCTTCGCCTCACTTGCTTATATAATATACTTCATGGACAACCCAATGTTTGGCAATTAGAAGTTCGAAAATAGTTAGATCTCATGCTCCAATTCCCTCTTGGGTGATAGCCCTTTAGGTTCCTGAAACACATCCCTATATGCATGTAACAACTTTTTAGTTTTTTCTTTTGTTTCTTAGCACACCCCTCCAGGGATGCCTTGTCTCTCACTAACTATTCTACATAATTATTTTCTATTAAAAATAGTAAAATATACTTCTTTCTGTAACACCCTCCTCCCACATCTACCCAAGTAATCGTCCAACCAGGGTAAAAATGTGAAGAAGAGTTACTATGATATTATTCAACTCCCATTGTGTGAGCTAAGGAAGTGGAACCAACAAAACACAACAACCTAGACCTTTTAGACCTAATATAAAACCCTCAAGAGTCATCCAAACCTTCCAGGTGACTATCCCCTAAGACAAACTAAGATTTACTACATTAATCCCCCAGCTGCTTCCATGAAATATGCATGAGTGCGACTGGGACCCTCCAGTCACTCCCATGACATAGGCATGAGTGTGACTAGGACCCTCCAATTGCTCCCACAACATTGGTATGCTTGTGACTAGGAACCTTCCCAACCATTTGTGTGCCTGTAACTCTATTTTTTGTGCCACCTTTTTAGGCCCACGGCTCAGGTCACTTCCTAGAACTCCATGACACTTCCATAAATGAAAGATAACAATGGAATAATGATAAAAATTTAATTACTTGAAAAAGGAATTGATTGTACCACTACTATCCATGACAGACATTTCATCAAACATGTCACAAATATGAATTCTATAGGTTTAAACAACATATTTGAGCATAGGGGTATCATACTTATATGAAAATCACTAAGTCTATTAAGTCACACATTCATTGTTCATTCAATGATTAACGAAAGCATGATGAGATCCATACATTTTCACTATCATAAAACTCATTCATAACCAACATATAACCAATAGAAATATCAGGAATATAACATCCATATAAGCAACATATAAATAGCTATACTTACCCATAAAATACCAAGGAGAAAGAGAGCTCTTATGGGTGATTACACAGGCCGACCAGGTATGGGACTTCCACGAACCACCTGACCCTAGACTAGGTTGAACCAAATCTTTCTTTTACCTAGTCACCTCCATGCCATATTCCAAGCATGAATGTGGGATCTCATAAAAAATTCAATCAAATCCATCTAGGGCTTCCAAAAGCAAAAACACCTCAACCCTCAACCAATGATTCAATCTCATGGTCAGACATCACTAACCATCACCAGATTGGTCTCTACACAAGTTGTCCAAGGCTCTAGTGTGTTTTTTCCAACCAGGGGTTCCAAGACTAGTAACTCAACCCATCGCTGACATCGTGCTTCAAGAGTGTTTTTCCATCCAAGGCTTCTAGGAATAGTAACTCAACCCAGAGATGTTGTCAGGATTCCAGAGCATTTATCCAACTAATTCTTCTTGGACTAGTAACTCAACCCACCAAAGGCTTCTAGGGCATTTTTCCAACCAAGGCTTCTAGGACTAGTAACTCAACCCAAGTTGTTATAGGGATTCCAAAGCATTTTTAGAACCAAGGATTCCAAGGCTAATAATTCAATCTAAGTTATTTGAGGGATTCTAGATCATCTGTCTAACCAAGGCTCCAGAAACTAATAACTCAACCCAAAGCCATAAGGAATATGAGCACCAACCAGAAACAAAGGTAAGCCCACAACGCCATTCTTATCCAACAAATGGCAAGGCTACCCAAAACCATTGTCAATCCAATAAATCCTCCATACTAATGACATTTCATAACCAAGAAACCACATGCATGTGTCATGCGTGCCAAAACTAGCAAGGAAACCATACATACAACTCGATACCTACAAACAAATCTAGTTCTAGATGTTGATCCTGATGTCCTCTTGTGCTTTCCTACTCTTCCTTTTCCTTCTTGCTCCAAATCCCAAGTATACTACAGCCCTCCAAGAGTGATCCAAGAAACTCTAAGTATCCAAGAGTATGAAAGAGAGAGATATTAGAAGAGAGCTCCACCAAAACCTATCAAAATCCTACCAATGGATCCTCAAAATCCTTTTTATTAATGAGACCTCTACTTTATTCAATTTTCTCAATTATTTTCCTTCATTTTCCTCCTCACATTCAACTTGTGACTTTTCACCTTCCTTTTCTCCTAATTTTCATAAATAAAATGCCAAATAATGCCTCTTGCCTTTCCAAAGCCTTTTCCATTGCCTTTGCAAATTTCCTTAGCCATTAATAAACTAAAGTGACACCCACTAGGATTTTTTTCCCACCATTTAGCTTGGAATGCATGTCCCGTGACCTTGGTCTTATATTTTTTTACATGGATTTTTGACCAGGGCCATTATAGAACCCTCCCCCTTGGGGGAACACTATCTGCGGTGTTCAATGAAACTTACAAACTAGAAAACTATTTAAAAACGAACATTCTACCTATGGATATTTATAAATCTAGCTCATTGCAATATTTATAATGACATCCTGCTAAAAAAATAACAACATACCGCTTACTAGAGCTTTATAACATAGCTCATTACAGTATTTAAAATACACATATACTTATGCAGATTTGCTTCAACCAGCAAATATTCATATTGTCTATGGAGCTTTATTAATCTAGCTCAATACAATATTTACAATAACATACATATATATACATATGCACATTTTCTCAACCAACAAATAAAGGATAGGATGCTTACATCCGCAACAAGGGTAGTAATAGGATTCACCTCCTTCCCAGGAATTCTAAAATCCACAACCAAAGTCAAACTACATCCAATGTCCAACACTATAGTCCTACACCACTTGTCCTCTCAGTGAACAGTTACCAACTTATTTCTCCAGGGCACATTCCCAATTTGCATCTGATTCCATGTGGAAATGATAATGACCAAAACAAATCCATTATTGACCTTCCCTTCTCTACTACACAGTCCCTCGGGTAATCCATTCACCCCCTTTTGTGTAGTCACACAACTTCCAATTTTCCACTAGAACCCCCATCCTGGGGAATCCATCCCTTAGCAAGGCTTGCATTGGAAGATACAAAAACCAAGGCATATCCCTACCTCAAAACCATCATACCAGCCGTATCATGCTCATTGAAATCAATGGATACTACTGGGTACCAGTGTCCCACAATGGCCCTACTCTTGAAGTGCTTTACCAGCATATTGTTGCATTTCCCAATTCCTTTTGTCATTGTGTCTAATTCTTGCAGTCAATTACAACCATCCTAAACTGGCCATTGCATGCTTTCCTATACCAAGAACATAATTTTAGTTAGATTTAAAATGATTTAAAATAATTTAATTAAATCCAAATCATACCTCATTGATACCTTCTTGTTAAGGTACACATGCAATCATGTTCACTTCCTATCACAATGTTGTAGTGGCTACAAACACCCTCCAAAATTTTTCCTTAGATTCGTTTTGGAACCTTGCTACCAACCATCCTCAATAGCATGTCTTGCATCATCAAGCATATAGGCTTTAGTTGTTTATCAGTTTCTCGCTAGCCTCTGCATGTCAGTTTGCTTCACTCCCCTCATAGGTTGTCCTTATAGACCTAGACCATGTGTTGGCCAAGCAACTTCCCCCCAAAAATTGCACAATTCTAGAGGGGAACCAACCTTCCCTCCAAAAATTGTGCAAACCAGATAGCTAGCTTACTAAGCTCAAGAATTGTGCAAATCAGCCTGTTTTGCTTCCATCACAAATTTGCACAATTCTGGAGGGGAACCAACCTTCCCTCTAGAAATTGCGCAAATCAACCTGGCAACTTGCTGGACTCCAGAATTGTGCAGAATAGTCAGGTTGTCTTCCTCCATAAAACTGCCAATCTAACCCAACACTGCTACTCAACATAGTAATTACGCAAATCTGGGAGGTAGTCACTAGTTGACCCCATAAATTGCGCAATCCCTCTAGGACAACTAGCCCAGCTCAACCTAGGAACTATGCAAATTTTCATCCCAGGCTCGCAGATCGATGCATGTGCCTTCAAGTTGACTGGTACCCTCCAGGACCGAGAAAAACTTATTTGCGTGCATGGACTTCTTTTCCCAATGAAGAATGTAAAGGAATCCCTTGATTTATGGATCTATGTTTAGCAACTGGAGGTTACATGCAATGCTTATTTTAGAAACCTCCCACAAAGTGTCGCTTTTCCTAGATTTGTGGCATGCGCGTCATTACCTCAATTTTATCGAAACTTATGAATTGGGCACTGTAGAGCTCATCCATCACATTGATCTTACAACTCTTACATCCCAAATTGCATTTAGGATTTGTCCGCACATTCATCTTAGTTGTTTCAGGGTAAGCCCTCTTTGCATGTCTTGTGTTGTGATTCTATCGCTTTTTGTGTTTTGGCTTGTGTGAGTGTTGTATGTTTGATTTCAGCAAGTGCGTGTTGTCACTTTGATGTATGTTATCTTGTAGAAGAATAATTTTAGTTTTCATTCGCATCTCACTGTTGTCACATGCATGACATTGCTTTTGCACTGACAATCACTGTTGTGGTGACTCGCCTCACACGCATGCATGTTTTCCCATTTTCTGAATCCTGCACTTATTTTTTTAATGCATGATCATTCAGTCTTGTTTACACTCAATATCACCATGCATTCATACTTCTCATGTTTTCAGTCGCTCGTCGGCGGGTCTGGGCTTCCTTACCACGGACCTTGCCTTACCCAACTAGCATTACGCATTTATGGAAGTGAAAGCTCTACCTTTCCTCCAGCAATTACACAAATCTAGCCCAACACTGACCTCAAGGCTTGCACTATGCAATTATAGGAGGTAGTGTTGAGGGAAATGTTCCCCTAGGGCTTTTGGGTTGAAACCCTAGCAGACTGAAAGTTGTCTATAAAGAGGAAGACACATTCACACAACCATTATGCTATTATAAGCAAATTCTATAGTAAGAGGGGCATACCTTAGGTCCTACGTTTGAGAGGGTCCTTTAGGGTCCAAACCCTTCTTCAAGTTCCTTTCGCTCCTTTGTCCTACAAAACAACCAATTCCAAAGAACACAGCAGTATATGGACAAA
>APFE030983572.1:0-16272 GCA_000404065.3 Pinus taeda
GAGATGGAAACTAACGGTTTTTTTACAAGGACATACCTCAATATCTTTGGAAAAGACTAATTTTAAAGTAATAGACCTAAAAACCTATTGACTTGAACCAAAAATTTTATATGGATCTTTGTACATAGATGAACTTGTAGTCTTAAGTGATAACACATTCTATAAATCTGATCAGTCTTAACTATGAACTTGGAGGGTTCTTGTGAACATGGTTTTAGGATGTCTTTAGTTGACATTTAAAAATCCAACATCCATTTAGTGTTAAATTTCTCCTCTTTCTCGTGTAGTCTATAGTAGGAAGCAATGTCTGCAACATTAAAAGAATAAAAAGCGTCACCTGTGTGGCTTCTTATAACCCATCGCTCTGGACTTGTTTTCTATAGTATTCAGTCGATGGTTTCTATGCATGAGAATATTGGAAGATGTGTGGCTACATTGTGCAGCTAGGACCTCTTGATATTAATATATACTTTGATGTCTTCCTAGTCCTGGGGAATGTTTTTCTTAGAAAATTTGAAGTATATATTGAACTAGGAGAGCTTGGTGGTCTTGTTAATGTTGCATCTCATGTCTCAATAGATCAATGGTGGAGGTCCTCCTGGAACTTTTTGGAAGTTTCTCTTAGCACTTTTGTGACAAGACTTGACCACTAGGGGAGCCATCTCTCTAGAGAAAGATGATATTAATATACAATCTAGATCGACATCACCTAGAATTTCAAATAAGTAATCCCTAGATGAGAGCATAAACATAAATAATATTAATCAGAAGAATGCCTTGAACCGAACTTTGAAATATGAGGGATAAGATGAGAAATTTTAACTTAAAACTTTGTATGGAGGCTAGGTCATAGGTCACACATATATAGGGTTTACCAAACCTAACAGGAGAAAAATAGTGACTTGGCAACTGGATTGCTGGATAGAGTCAAATATTTATAGGTCATAGTCTAAGATAGGTTACACAGTCACATTATGGGCTAGGTCATAAGGTCACGGAATGAGCAGGGTCGCAAGGTCACGGTTTGGTCTAGGTTGCAAGGTCACGATCCAGACCTTATCATGCTTTTTTGAAGTGAAACTTGGTTCATTTGGTAACTTGAACAAAATTTTGGTGGCCTAAGTTGGAAAATTGGATCTCACGAGGTTTAGGAAATAATTATATTTGAGGGTAAAGGAGGTGGGCTTCATATTAGGATTAGTGCTCGAGAAATGGGACGATAAATGAACAAGTAGCGAGTCTGGAGTGTTTTAGGATGAAATGAGCTTGGAAATGGCCCAAGGGGAAAGATAAATGGCTAGATAACCATCAATGAAACCAAATAGAAATACTCTTCTCAAATTTGGAAATCTACCATTTCTAGTCTTGCTTCATGTAAATATTAGGTTTCAAAAATAAGCCTCAATATTCTAGGCCCTTATCCAAATCAACCTATTTAGAAGGGAAAATATTTGTAAAATATTCCAAGTGTATATCCTCAAGCCATACAAAAGAAATAAAGGGCGTCCCTACATTTACCAACATCCCTATAGCAACACAGTACTACTCGAAGGCCTCCCTAATTTTTTCCACATTTCTTCTTGTTCATCACAAAATATTAAAATTTCATCAACAAATGGTTAATGGGTCAAGAGAAAAGAAACCCCAACCTTCAAATATTTGAAAGTTCTAAATGTATTTATATCTATTAGAATCCTATTGAAACCTTTAGCAGCAATAACCAAAAGAAGTGGTGATAAAGAACACCCCTATCTAAGTCTTTTTCCATTCCAAAAAAACTCTAGCATAGTTCCCTTAATTAGCACTAAAAATGAAATAGATGAAATATTCATCACCAAATTGACAAAGTGAACATGGAAACCAAGATGCATCAATGTCAACATGAAACATATCCAAAAAAACCCATGAGGTGTAGAGAAATTGGTTTGCATCAAGTTTAGTCTGCATCAAGTCACTAGTTCAAATCTCATGAGGATGGGTTGAGGGTATTAGTGACTTGTGGGGGATAAAATCTGTCCCACATGGCATTAAAGGTTGACCAAGACTTGCACAATCCGGGTGAAAACATCCTACCAATGGGAATATTGTTCTTCCATCCAGCATTGGTGTTGGCCCCAACTTAGGCTCAACCTAGTTGGGAAAAGAAAAAATAACCAAACCTATCATATTATGTAGAAAGATTGATATTTTCCACCAAAAATTTTAGGCTTCTAGTTTTGATTGAATGTAATGTTCTTGGTCAACCCCAATAGCTTCAAGAACATATATTCCTTCCACGAAACCAAACGTTTTATCTAATACTAACTTGGATAACATATTTTTTTTAGCCTCATAGAAAATATCTTAACAACAATTTTGCATATGAAATTATAGAGAAAAAAAAGGATTATAATTCTTTAAAAGTGGTTATTGATATTCAAGATGATGCCAAGGAAAGTAGCAATAAAAGTTGCCAACACTCTCCCGTGAGCTATTGATTCCTCAATAAATTTCATAATATCTCCTTTAACATGCTCACAGAAAATCAAGAATAATTCTACTATCCAACCATCAAAACTTTAAATTTTGTCCTTTTGAAAACTATGAAGTACTATTTAAAACTCTTCCTCTGGAACTTGCTCCATTAAATTTAAAATCTCAAATTTATTGGCAAAATTTGGAAAGAATGTGTTAATGCGTTGGAATGTACCGCCAATAGTTATGGGATCTCCCCGGTGTAGAATCTCAATCAGTGATCCAGGTGGCTCCAGAAACGCTCAGAATTCAGAAGTGGCTTTGGAAAAGCTCAAAAATAAAAGTTCTCAAATTTCACCCAAACCAAGACCATATCATAGTGCTCGTCTTCCTGATTCCAATGGCATGAACAACACTCAAATCTGAGTTTGTATGCTCAAGATATTCACAGTCAAAGTTCTAGTCAAACTAGACCAAGTGGTAGTCACTAACGAGGAAACAATTTGGAAAATGGTCAGTGCACAGAATTGAATGGTTGGAAAAGGTGAATTTTTTGCCTACTTGATTTTTCTAATTTCCCCTAAAAATCTAGCAGTCATCTTAATATTCAGTCAAAACACAAAATAGTAAAACCTGCCCAACCCCCAACGATTTATGTTGTATATAGAAACACCTAGGTCGCAACCCAAATGGTCAGCCAGATAGCCACCACATATAATACAATGAGGTCGGTGGGAATCGAACCTGACCGGTCGATCCAGGCAACCCCACACAGACTTGAACATAACCACTGAACAGTCACCACAAACAACAACAATATATATACCAATCGTAACAACCAATCAAACATCGACTTAAAATAAGAAAACACCCCCAATGATTAAAACAAAAAAACCATGTGAAGTGGTGGGGCTGAGGGTTTTACCTTAGGACCTCCATCCACCCAATGTATTTCCAAACAAGGGCTAGCCAACCCGCCACACATGGGTCTTGGTAAATCTACCCTTCAAGTTTTATTTAAACCAAACTCACTTTCCCAACGAAGGAGGAGAGAGTAGAGTGGAGGAGCCATGCAATGGACCCAGGTGTGGGAAAGATTTACTAAGCGATAATATTCCAAGGGAATATTTCCTAGAATATTCCACAAAATATTCCATGCAAGATCAATGAGGAATCTAAAAGATTCCCTAAAGGGCAATTATTCACAGTGACATAATCATGTCAACTTTATACTCAAACGAACCAGAATTTCATAGGGAACGTGATAGTGTGATCCATTTCCTCATTTCAACAACATAATTTCAGGTAGTCAATAGTGAGGAATCTTTACAAAATATTGAGGAATCTAAAAAATTCCCTTGGAGGCTGGTTTTTGACATAGGCAGAACAATGCCGACTTTAAAGTCATTTTTCTCAAAATTTTGCAAGGAGCATTGTGGTATGCTCAGAGTTTTCATCTGAGCAGCGGATTTCTCTTCCATCTCCAAGAAGGAACCTTTAGTGGAATCTTCAAAATCCCTGAGGATCCATATTTTGATGGTGTTAGGAAGGGGCCAATTTTATAGCCATTTGACACAATTTTGCACCACAAATTCAATGATGATGTATGTTTTTGCAGTTGAGCTTTGCATTTTCAGGCCATCCCCAAAGAATGGAGGTGTATGAAGCAGTGATACTATTTCTTTATTTTGTTTTGTTGAGATTATGATTTTATTGTAGAGATCCATGTTACCATTATGTTGAGGGATACTTGTATGCCACGTCATATGAGAATTTATTATCTTGTCATACTAAAGGAGGGCCCATATGAGTGAGAGTTCCTATAGGGGAATGTCTTGTGGAGAGACATACCACTCTATCTGAGGGAATTTATCCTTGTAATGACAAAGAATGTACCATGTACTCATCATCATCTTGCAGCATTTAATGAAGCACCCTCCCCCCCCCCCCCCCACTCTTGACATTGGGCCCGGATACATAAACCACACTGGGTGAACTTCGTTATCAATGTGTTTTCTGTTTTTTATTTGATGGTAATTATTATGTTTCTTCTTCTTTAAAGTATGCACATGTGGTTTTTCATACTCCTTCACATGAAATTCTTCTAACATCATAGAAGTAAAAGATCTTGGTTAATTCTGGTAGCTGAAGAGATCCGAATCAGATTTGGTATCGGAGCGGTCTTCTTGCTGATGTGAATTGTGAGTGTGAATGATTGAACGTGTAGCTACAAAGAAAATGGAGCATGACAAATATATCTACGAGGACCTCCTCAGGATGGAATGCATGGTAGATTTAATGTATGCAGATTATGAGAAGAGAATGGAAAGAGAGGAATGGGAGAAAGAAAGAGCAGAGGACAATGCTCCATCTCCATATTTTAGTGATTATTCATCTTCTTCATTGTCTTCTCATCATTTAGATAAGGAGATCAATTAGAGCCTTCAAGCATAGAATTTTGAATTGAGAAGACTTCTATGAGAAGAAAAAGAGGAGAATTAGATATTGTAGCTTCAGTTATGAAGTGCAACGAAGGCTTGGTGAATCCATCATCACCTGCTTCAAAATTGACAACTAAGGTAAATATTGTTGATCATTATTCAGTTTCATTTTCACATGGTGTTATTTATGTTGGGAACATGGAGGTACCCATTTTAGGAACTGGTATGATACTCCCTACCAAGATGGGGTATAAAGGAGGAGGACTTGATTTTAATGGACAAGGAATGACTCAGCCATTGGAGGTTGTATAAAGACCTCTATTTAAAGGTTTGGGATACACTAAAGGAGAGGTATCAAAGGTATCAAAAGCTTCAAGGAATTATCGAATCCATCAAAGAAAGAGGATGATTGGAACACATCACAATGCTCCCATGACATTGCACATTGCAGAGGAAAAACTAAGGCAAACCCTCATTTCCAGAATTGCACTAGAGATAGCGAAGAGAGGTACAAAAAGTCTCAGTATTATAAAGTTCATTTTAATTACAAGCATATTTTTAATGTTGAGCAGAAATCATGGCATAGAAAACCATGTAGTTTTTGTGGTTTGCATAACTATGTGGTTGTTGAGTGTTTGAAGAGAATGGCAGCAAGAAAGAGGATGAGGCGTGAAATGCCTTCTCCACATCAGGGAAGGAAGAAGGTTAAGCAGGTCTAGAGGAAGAAGATTTTTTTCAATCATTGCAATAGAGGTCGACATCAAAGAGACACATGTTGAAGGCTCCATCTAGAGCAGTGCCGCAAGGACAAAGCGCCCATGCAGGAACCATTTGGTGAACATGTTCAAAAAGTGAATCCACCATAGGGAGATGACATGTTCACTTTGATGAGTGAGATATGGTTTTACTAAGTATGGTATCTTGTCATGGAACATTTTGTAAATCATGTGTTGCAATATATTTGTAAAAGTGATGATGTGTTTTCCATTAGTTATTAAAGCAACGATGATTTCTTGGTATTTTATTGATAGTTGGGGTATTGGTTTCTATTATGATGTACACTTGACCAAAGCGTGTGTAATAAACTCTTGTTAAGCATGGGAATGCTTGAGTCATGATTGGTCATGTAATTGAGCATGTAGTTTGCAACGATTGTACTACAAGTTTGCAGAGGATATAGGTGTCGGTTCATCACTTATGGCTCCAAAGAACAAGGGTGAAGGAGAAGGAAGTGTGACCTATCAAGACACTTGTTGTGCATAATCTAACATAACAGTTCATATTATGTTCATGCTTTTGGAGGAACAGAATCTCCCCAGTGGGGAGGAATGATCCAGGTGGCTCTAGAAACGCTCAGAATTCAAAAGTGGCTTTAGAAAAAACTCAAAAATCAAAGTTATCGTATTTCACCCAAACTAGGACTAGACCATACTGCTTGTCATCCTGATTCCAATAGCATGAACAAAACTCAAATCTAAGTTTGTATACTCAAGATATTCACAGTAAAAGTTCTTGTCAAACTAGGCCAAGTGGCAATCACTAACGAGGCAACAATTTGGAAAAAGGTTGGTGCACAGAATCTGGGAGTCGGAAAAGGCTAAATTGTTGGCTAATTAATTTTTCTAATGTCCCTTAAAAATTTGGTGGTCAGCTTAATATTTGGTCAAAACAAAAAATATTAAAAAAAATGGGGATGGTTGGTTTTATGTGGTATATATTAACACCTAGGTCGTAGCCTAAACTGTTGGCCAAACAACCACCGCATATAATACAACGGGGTTGACGGGGATTGAACCTACCCGACTGGCCTATCCCACAAGTGAACCCACTCACAGTTGAACATAACCACTAAATGGTCACCATAAATGGCGACAATATATATACCAACTGTAACCACTAATCAAACCGTAACTTAAAATAAGCAAATGTTATCAACGGTTAAAACGCCAAAACCATGTGAAGCGACGGGAGTGGGGGTTCGACCTTGGGACATTTGTCTGCACAATGTCTTGACCATGCTCATTTTCCCAATAGAGGAGGAGAGTGAAAAGTAGAGGAGCCATGCAGAAAATCCAAGTGTGGGCACGATTTAAGAGGCGAGAATATTCCAAGGGAATATTCCACATAATATTCCATGTAGAATTAGTGAGGAATCTAAAATATTCCCAGGAGAGCAATTTTTCACAGTGACATAATCATGTCAACTTTATACTCAAACAAACTAGAATTTCATAGGGAACATGATGGTGTGATCTATTTCATCATCTAAGCAACATAATTTCAAGCAGTCATCAGTGAGGAATATTTGCAAAATCTTGAGGAATCTAAAAGATTCCCTTGGATGTTGATTTTTGATAGAGGCATAATGATGTTGACTTTATAGTAGTTTTTCTCAGAATTTTACAAGGAGCATAGTGGTGTGCTCAGAATTGTCATCTGGGTAGTGGATTTCTCGTCCATCTCCAAGAAGGAACCTTTGGGGAATCTTCAAGATTCCCCAAGTTCCATATTTTGACAGTGTCAAAAAGGGGCCAAGTTTATATTCGTTCGACACATTTTCATGCCATGAATTCAATGGTGATGTCCATTTCTACAGCTGAGCCTTGAATTTTCAAGACATCCCTAGAAAATGGAGGTATATGAAGTGATGCCATGTCTTTATTTTTATTTTTTGAGATGATGTTTTTTTTGTAGAGATCCTTGCTACCATTATGTTGAAGGATACCTGTATGCCACATCATGTGAGAATTTATTATCTTGTCATACTGAAGGGGGCCCATATGAGTGAGAGTTCTTATAGGGGAATGTCTCGTGGAGAGACATGCCACTCTAATTGAGGGAATTTATCCTTGTAATGACAAATAATGTACCATGTACTCATCATCATCTTGCAACATTTAATGAAGCGGCCTCCCCACACTTGACATTGGGCCAAGAAACATAATCCACACTGGGTGAACTTTGTTATCAATGTGTTTTGTGTTTTTGATTTGATGGTTGCCATTGTGCTTCCTCTTCTTTAAAGTGTGCAGATGTGGTTTTTCATACTATTTCACATGCAATTTTGCTAACATCACAGAAGTAAAAGATCTTGGCTAATTCTGGTAGTTGAATAGATCTGGATCAATTATACTCTACATCAATTGGCTTAGGATTCCCATACAGTATGTAGGCCTAGTTGCCATCTCTTTTGGTTAAGGTTCACCTTGGACAAATGAAGTTTGAATTAATGGAGAACGAATGGAGCTTCAACAAATACAAGTAAATAAGTTAAGAACACCCAATAGAATAGATGCCATGAATAGAATTACATAACTTCAAAGCATGAATCTCAAGAAAATCATTATTAGCAAGACTTCAAATAAGATCCACACATACATTTGGGGTAAATTTTCCAACATGAATTAGTTCGTGATTATTAACCATGTAAACCATAGGTGATCTCACAGTCCACAATGATATCATATCAGCATCAATAAAACGTTTACCAACATAAGCATAAGGTAATCATATCATATTTTGTCCATTTGTTGCAAGAGAAATCCCACAGCCAATGAAGACACATGAAGAGACAGTACACTAGAGCTCATAGGAACTTTCAATTTATTAGGCTAAAAATATCCATGGCACGTTATACAAGATCTCTATCAAATCCATAAGTGTAAATAGAAAATTATATCATGCATTCACTAAAATATCCTAAGTTCTCAAAACCATATACACCAAAATGAGTCTAAATCTAAAAGCCCCTTTACAATGTGTCATGAGGGTATATTTATAGAAAAGGGGTGACTCTTGGTCTACTCATGACTCTTGAACTACCTCATGACCTTTGATATTACTATGAGATTCTACTATATTCTAGTATTTATCTTACTATGCACAAAAATGGTGCTATTATAATAATTTAACAATGGATAATTCTAGAACATCCATATGTAATTCTTGCATAAGGTATGTACGCCATATCTTGTATCCAGCTACTACTTCAATCACCTTTTGTTGTTATCCACCATGTCTGTGAAGACACTCTAAGGCATCTGGTATTAGATTGTTCCACTTGACCTTGACTTTATTTACTAAAGTCAACGGCTTGGTATATATCCTCACTGGTTCTACCACACACTGAGTAATTGTTTCTTTCATCACCTACAAGTTCTCCATGGTAAAGATTTGTTTGAGAGGATTTAAAAATTCTTGGATTTCTTTGGAAATTTCTTGATTCCTCAATTCCCCGCCTACTCTGATAAAATGAAATTTGTGTACCTCAACCACTGATTCCAATCCACTAAGAAAATGTTTATACGAGACCAGAACTTAGTCCACATCCTTTGCTAACTTGTCCCATGATTGGATCATGATACAAATTTGGACTTAGTCATTTTGGGAAGTTATCCATGATTCCTTGGTCTCGGCTTGTATGACTGGAAAGGGTGATACAATTTGATGCAACTTTAACATCTCTTTGTAGACTAAATTCATGGCTTCCTCCAAATTTGATACCTCTTCTTCCATGGATGATTGTAACTATTTTGTACTAGAGTGAACTAGACGTAGAGCCTTGCTCTCTTCTTCCACCCTCCTTTTATCCCATTTTGCTTTTTTGGCTCTTTTCTTAGAAACGTAGAGGTTTCCCTAAAGTTCTTCAATCTGTTTATTCATCCTGCTTACATTTAGGTTAGTCATAGACATGAAGGTGAACTCAGCCAAAGAAATCATCTCAGGGTTCAAAGTTGTATTGTTGGGGGCTTCGTTTAAATTTTAGAAAGGTTTTGACCCATTTTGACTGACCAAGGGATGAGAAGGAAATGGGTGATAGCAATAGTTGGCTCGCGGAACAAGCAGTTATACAAGAGTTGTGGCAAGGTGGCAACGGGAGGGAAAGGCAGCCAAGGGGTTGGGAAGGTGCAGAAGAAACTGAGGGAAACACTGGTATTCCAAGTAACAGAGAAGGGATATAAAAAGAAAAGACCAGGAAAGGAGCAGGGTTAGATTACGCAAGGTTAAGGGAAGGTGAAAAGGGTTCTTATTGTGGCTGACAGAAGGGAATATCGCAGGAGATGAGAAAACATGGTCTTTGAAGTTGCACAGTACCCATAGAACTGATACGAGTATTTTCTGTAGTTGTTGACGACGGAAGCTGAGTGATGTTGTAATGGTTATCTGTTATGATTAATATAAAGATCTTCTAAGATAAGCTACGGTTTATTATGTATCCAGGCCATATGTATGAGGGATCTTTAAAAGTATTTTGAATGACTTAACAATTGCATGTAATTGGTAGTTCGTGTGACGTCATGAGTATGTTGTTATCTCTGTGTTTTATATAATGTATTCATGTATTTGATTAAATGCAACTTGGTTAAGCCTTTCATGACTCCATTTTGAACCCTTCTCCCTTTTGGTCGCAGCGTGCTTCAGGTGAGATTCCTTGCCCTTTGGGGTAAGGTTAAAATTTCGGTGCTATCCTAGACTACAGCGGACCACTGTTGACCTCTTATGCTCGAACCTAGGGTCATCCCCCTAATGACTCTCATGAGCCAACAAATGGTTCTGTTGTTAGGACTTGAAGGTACAAGAACTGGTTCAGACAATGGTGTCGAGGATATTTGAAAGAGAGATTAGGGATTGGTGGAACCATAGAGTAGGTCAGTTTGTAGCGAAGTAGGCTACCCATAGAAGTGAACCGGTGAGCAAGGTAAGCGAGGAAATTTTATATGCTCACAACACTAATGATCAATATGAAATTTTCTGGTGTAAGTTCTAGAGGATCTGTACAATTGGTTAAGAAGGCTAAAGAGGCAGACTCAGCGAGGTGGATTAGCGATAGCTTGTCGAAGCTGGACCGTGTCGGATGTCGCCTTGCTGCAATAGTTGGATAATGATCTGACCAGAGCAATCAACTTTTGGGTAAGGACTACGGTGGAGGGATATGTATTTGAGTTTGTCGTGGAGAGTTATTAGTATTTCTCAAAATAATAAACTATGTTCAGCTCGGGACTCAGAGGTGAGTTGATGAGGGTCCCAACATGGATCAAGATGTTTATGGTGGAAGAAGGGTTGTTGTCTTAGATTGGTGTGGGGATGGTAGTGTAAATCCTCGATACTCGGGGGAGACGTAGGGGGGAATGTTACCGGTTAAGGGATAGAGATGTTGTTGAAGGGATGGATGTTGAAGAACTGAAGAAAGCAAGAGATGTTAGGGCGCAAAGAAGGGAACTGCTAGTGGATAAGTGGCAGGCGAGAGTGATTCTGACTCTAGGGAAGAAAAGGATGGGGTCCCACCAAGTAGGAGCGGTGAGGGGAAAACCCCGAGTTGAAGAGGAAGGAGAAGACGTAATGTGAAAACTAAGAGTGTTGAAGGAAGATAGAAGTGTTGGGGAGATGGGGACGGACCTTCCCTGTAGGTTGCGGAATCTGTATCGCAAGTATAGGTTATGACAGACAGATCGCAAGAGAAGGGGCCACATGGGCACAGAGAAGGAAGCAAGGATGATACGAGTGAGGTGATGAGGAGGTTATTCAATGAAGAGCAAGCATCCATTAAGATTTAGCAGCAATACCCCTGAGACGAAGGTAGTGTTTCCCCTAATCTTCCCTTGGTACTTTATCACAATCCGGAGGATTTTGTTATTAGCTTAGCGAAGGCAGTGTGGGTATGTAGTGCATGGGAGAAATATCGAATCCAGCTCAACATTGGGAGTGGCACAGGAACCAGTAATATCAGTAACTTATGATTTCATGGATCCCAGCACCTGGGGAGAAAGGGATTCATGCCCATATCACCTACCTAGATAAATATGGCAGGATCTTTTACCAAATACCCCGAACTCACAAGAAGAGGCAACGAGGATGTAGAGAAGCACTAGTATCTCTGTGAAGCTATTTAGAAGGCCCGTCAGACTCCAAACAATCTAAGGGCAGTAGAATTACAAACAACACTGAGAGAAAGGGCTCTATGCTAGTTTATAAAGTGGGTGGAGCAGAATTAGAACCCCACAGTAGATGACATCAAGAGAGGGTTTGTGCAGGAGTTCAAGGTATCACAGATGGATCAACAAGGGTTATCGGAACTTTGGGAGATTAAGTATAGGGAAGGAGAGACGGCTTGGGAGCTTATGTAAAGGTTTAAGGATGCCATTGCCAAATTTAGTTACACGCTAGACCGAAACCACCAGCAGGACTGCTTCATCAAGGCACTATTGCCTCTGGACAGAACACCACTAACACAACAAAAGATAGGAACCCTCTAGGATGTGTTGGAACAAGCATCATGCATAGAAGCGATGGCAGGATATGCGCATGAGTACAGGGGAGGGGCAAGGCTGCAAGACCCATCAATTTTAGGTCTGCAGAACCAAATTGCAACCTTGACGGAGAAATTGAAAGATCTTTAGCAAGTGCGTCCAGCCAAACCCAATGTTTGGTGCACCCACTGCATGGGAGGGGCACATCGTGACAGAATGGCCAAAGTTACAAGGGATTAATCATGCAGGTGGGGTTGAAGGCTCGTCAGGAGCCCAACCAACTGTGGGAGTTACAGCGGTGGGAGTGCAAGGAGCCTTCCCAGGGAGGAATACTTAGGACTTTTGTGAATTTTTTAGGGCGTATGGACACCTACCACAGATGTACACCATTTTGAAAAAGTACTCTAACATCCCCAATAATACCTATTGTGAGTTTTGTGCATCAATGACACATCACACCGATTAGTGTCGAGCGCTAGATGCCCTAGTAGAAAGGCTAGACAGGTCCATGTTCAAGGTCAATGAATCAAATCGCGGGGGTGAGGAGGAAATGGGCATGGAGGACGAACAAGAGGAAGAGGGCTTGTGAGGTGTTACAACTTTGATCAGGAAGGGCATGTTGCTAGAGAATGTCCGCTGTTGAGGAGACCCTAGTGCTCACAATGTCGAATTAATACCCACGCAATGGAGGTCTGTCTGAAACTCATTGCAAAGTGGGAAGAAAGGACTAGACAGAGAGGGGCCAACTTGGTGAATGTTGAACCACAGATCGATGACAGACTCCATGCAACCAATATTAATATAGTCACCACAAGAGGGAAGAAGACAGGGGAGGACCACTACATAGAGGACCCCTTCTTAATCCTTAAAGCGACGTCTACACAAAAGGGGTATCAGCCTGAACGCCAAAAGAAGTACTATCAGGAGGCAGCTAAGTTGTTTGATGGGATGGCCACAGAGAAGGATACTAAAAGATTGTTGAAACATAAGCCTAATCGCACCTAGTTGATTAGATAATGCTTTAAATTGTTCTTGAAAATTGTTGAGGATGAAGACATGCTGAAGGAATTGAGAAAAAGTCTAAAGGTTGCGGTATCCTTGGAGGAAGAGGAAGTGGATCAAATAGGTTCAAGGTTGCCAAAGAAGGCTTCAAGAAGAGTGAAATGGAACAAGAGAAGAAGCGACAATGAGTTTTGAACCAATGCACAAGTGACAGGATTCTAGATAAGAGACACCATGTTAGACTTGTAGGTTTTAACCCCGTACAGAAATTACCTACATCCGAATTGTTTCTTACTCATCCAATGGATTGCACCTCCAAATAGGTTAAACACATACCCACTTGTAGATCTTCTATGATCCAAATCTCCAGCCCAGTCCGCATCAACAAATCCACGAATATCCAACACTCTGTCCAATCCTGGTCTTCCTTGGTAGCACAAACCATAATCACTAGTGCCACGCAAATACCTGAAAACCCGCTTCACTGTTGTCCAATGCTCCTTCCCTAGTTTTGACATAAACTTGCTCAATAATCCCACTGCATGTGCAATGTCTGTTCTAGTACATATCATCGCATACATCAAGCTACCGACTGCACTTGCATATGGAACACGGGACATATCCTCTTCCTCTTCTTGTGTCTTGGGACATTGTTCAGCAGATAACTTTACACCTACAAGAATAGGAACCTTCACCAGTTTACTATATTGCATATTAAATCTCTGCAATATTGTCTCGACATACTTCCTCTGGTTTAACCAGAGCTTCCTCTTTGCCCAATCTCTTTTAATTTCCATGCCCAAAATATGGTTTTCAGCACCAAGATCTTTCATGTCGAATTTGGAGGACAATTGGGTCTTCAAATCCTGGATAATTTCTTTGTCATTTCCAACCAACAACATATCATCCACATACAAGACCAAATAAATAACACGGTAACCAATTAATTTAAAATACACACATTGATCTTCTTTGCTTCTGGTGAAGCCAAGTCCCCGTATAAATGTATCAAATTTCTGATACCACATCCTTAGTGACTATTTTAACCCATACAGAGACTTCTTTAACTTGCATACCAATTCTTTCTTACCCTTCACCGCAAAGCCTTCAAGTTGCTTCATGTAGATTTCCTCTTCGAGATCCTCGTGAAGAAACTATCTTCACATCCATCTGTTCTATCTCAAAATCAAAAGTAGCAGGAACAGATAAAAGTAATCTAATAGAAGTTACCTTGGAAATAGGAGGAAAAATATCACCAAAATCAATTCCTGGCACCTGGGAATAACCTTTTGCTACCAATCGAGCTTTGTATTTCTCCACCTTTCCTTCTGCATTTGTCTTCTTCTTGAACACCCATTTTCTGCCAATGGGTTTCATTCCAACCGACAACTCCACCAGATCCCAAGCCTCATTTTTGTGCAAAGATGCCATTTCATCAACCATGGCCTCTTTCCAGAGTTTTCCATCCTCTAAATCTACTATTTCCTTCACATTTCTGGGATCATCGTCAATAATATATAAAGCAAAATTTAAACAGAAAGGATATGGACTATACCTTTCTGGTTGCTTTTTTTCTTGAACTGATCTTCTCACACCTAGAGTTTGTGGCTCTTCATCTTTTGATTCCTCCTCTGCTATAGAGTCTGATTCTTCCTCCTTAAGCTTAAACTCTCTCTTCTCAGGTTCCTTTGTTGGACTTCATGTTTAATAACATCTTTTACCTCTCTGAAAACCTCATCTCGGCTATACACAAACTTCCTTGTTAATGGGTTCCAAAGCTTATAACCTTTTAAACCATCCTTATACCCAATAAAAATGCATTTTTTAGATTTACTATCCAACTTGGTTCGTTTCTCCTTTGGAACATGTACATATGCATCACATCTAAATACCCTCAGATGTGAGAGAAAGGGTTTCTTACCAATCCATACCTCTTGTGGAGTCTTATCCTTCAACATTGATGAAGGTGATTTGTTGACCAGGTAACATGTTGTCTCCACCGCCTCTGCCCATATTTCTTGTCCTAACCTGGCACCACTGAGCATGCTTCTTATCCTTTCCATCAATGTCTTATTTATTCTTTCTACAACTCCATTTTTCACAGGTGTGTATGGAGTAGTATTTTTCCATGCTATACCACACTTCTTACAAAATTCTTCAAATTCCTTATTGTAAAACTCTCCACTATTATATGTCCTCAACACCTTTATCTTCTTCTCTGTCTATATTTCCACCAAAGCCTTAAATTCTTTAAACCTGTCAAAGACTTGAGGTTTCTTCTTAAGAAAATATATCCATGTATTCTTTGAAAAGTCATCCATAAATGATACATAGTACACAGACTTACCCAGTGATGGAAACTTCACAGGTCCAAACACATCACTGTGCACAAGTTCTAATATATGTTTCGCTTTCTTACCACCAGAGGGGAAACTCACTCAATTCTACTTCCCATATACACAATTTTCACAGAAATCAAAATCCAAAGAGTTATTACTCATACCTTCTACCATACCTTTACCATGAAGTATTTGAAGGCCCTTATCTCGAATATGTCCAAGCCTTTGATGCCATAGCATGGTCTTCTCTCCAAATACCACTAGATTTTATGCTCCACTTTCAGGAACCACAGAGCTGTTGCACTCATCAAAAATAGTGCTACCTTACAGCTCGTACAAAGTTCCAATCTGAAATCCACGCATCAATACCATTGCTCCCTGAACCATCTTGCAAGTATCCTTCTCGAACACTTTTTTGACACCTGCATCATCTAGCTTGCTTATAGAAATCAGATTTCTGGCCAATGCAGGAATATGCAGAACACCCGGAAGTGTTCTAACCATTCAACCTTGCAACCTCAACTTTACTTTTATGCGACCAATGATTCTATCCTTCCTATCATCCCCCAAGAAGACATCACCACCATCGTATTTCTCATACTCGCAGAACCACTCTCTATGGGGAGTGAAGTGAAAGGATGCACCTAAGCCAATCAACCATGCCTCATGATCTACATGTGTACTTGAAGAATCCAAGTACACATCCCCACCTTCATCTGAGGTGGTTTTCGCCTCTACAGAAGGAGCATCATCAGATCCCTTTCCTTTATCAGGAGCTTTAGATTTACA